>CM067494.1:5467193-5499112 GCA_034552555.1 Semaprochilodus insignis
GAGGGGGAAACAGAAGAAGGTGGAAAGGGGGGGTGGGGGGGACGACAAATAATCATGCATCATCCTGCTGACTCGCAGCTACAGGGTGGCCTTTTTAGCTCTCTGATCCCTCCTTGGTGATGTCAGCTCAGTTACTGGAGCTAATGAATGGAGACAGTGCTGATGTCAGAGCAGACCAGCCTACATCAGAGGCTCTGTATGCGCAAGTGTGTGCGTATACGCTAGCGACCGAGTCTGTTTATGAGCCAGCGAAATAAAGCTCCTGCAACGGCGTGCTAATTCAGGAAAGGCTCAGTTTAATGGGCATTAAGGATTTAGCATTTGGCTTGTTTTGCAGAGGTCTTTAAGATGCGGTGCTCTCTCAGCTCGATCTCTCCCCAGCACTGTCACATTTCAGTCTACAGTTAAGCAGTTGGGATAATCATAGAGATAGATTTTGGCCTTTGTAATACTCATATGTAAGCAAACCTGTCGGATCACACGGAGGCTAGAGATCTGCACAAGGCGAATTCATCCACAGGGCCCATGTGATCTGTGAAAACATTCATTTTGAAGCACAGCCATCACTGCAGGTAGAGCTAGTAGGAGCTAGTAACTGACATGCCTCAGCAATTACACTCATCATCAAAAAAATGCTTCCACAAATAGCTGCACCATAGGACTCGACCTGCCAGACTGTCATGGAGTGACTCAGAATGGCAGCAGGTCATCTTCAGTGACTAGTCCCACTTTTGTATTGGTGGAGACGACCAACGAATCCGCGTGTGTGGAGGCACCGTGGTCAGCGCCAAGATGAACGGTTCGTTGTCATGTGTCACATGTCCAGAAGGCCTGGTGTCACTCCACCTCCACCCCTACCGCCAAATCTGCAGGAACTGTGTGAGAATATTCAAGCTGCAGGGGATGGATTATCACAGGACATCATTAGGAACCTCTACAACTCCATGCCGAGACGTCTGGCATGTTGCATTAGCAAACACTGCAGCAGCCCGACACCATACTGAGAGACATTACTTCTGTATGTGTAGCTCAATAAATATTGCCCATATCAGTCTAAATGTATCATCATTTATTGTTCCAGGTAACCTTTATCTTCCTTCCCAATAGCACTGCAATCCCACACTTCCTTCTGGGTGCAACTATTGTTTGGATGATGAGGACGGCCTTTACAGTAATTAGCAGTTAGCTAATCATCAAATGCTGGCACTAATATTTAGCCTAAAAATACACAAAATACTTCTATTCTGCAAAACTGAGATGTTTATTATTGGGGCTTGGTTTGTGGAGGTGCGATGGGTCTAGAAGCTGGACCGGATATGTTCTATAGTATTGGAGCGGATTATGTCCCCAAATTGGTGGGAGTGGCTGGGCATGGGGTGTGGCTGAAGCGGGAGGGTGCAGGCAAACTAAAAATTCCTTTATTACGAATCTCCCAGGTAGATGATGTTTGTGCAAGCAAAGCTACACAGCAGAACTGTTTCAAGTGTAAGAGAATTCATTACACTCTGGAACTGTCATCAGCGGACCCTCCCTAATGACATTTTTGGACCTGCCTCAATTCACAGACCATCACTACCCTTTCTATCTTTAGAGTTGGAGTTGGCTTCTGCTTCTTCTTTGTCTTCGTCTTGTACATCTGCTGATGCTGTCCAAAAGTCACTGATGTGTCCTGAAGCATCAGCAAATGCTACTACTACTTCTAGCAATTACTTCTAAGATGAATTCCACCTGGATTGGGTTGTGGAAACAATAAATAAAACAAAAAATGAAGTTTTTTTCTTTCTTAACTTGCAATAAAACTGTGTTATTAGTGTCACTGGAGCCATTACCACGCAATGTCCATGTCGTGCATCTCTGGCAGGTTACCCCAAAGTCCAAGGCATTTATACAGCCCAAGATGAGACGACACAAGGTTCGAAAATGACTCTGAAGTGCAAAATAATCATGCGGTTTCCTCAATATTTATGGATTTCAAGAGTTGGGAGTACACAATGTTTCTCTGTGTACACACACACACACACGAGGAAGATGGAGCAACGAAGACGCCAGAACATCCGAGGAATGTTTTTCCCTCGGCCACATTTACATAACAGAACCGATACCGACATGTCAAACAACACAACGAGCTAAAGCAATCACACACGATTGGCTGTAACATCGACTACACGAGTGGCCGGGTGCCAAGTTGCTTTTTAATGAAAAGCAGCCGCACTCAAATGAGACCGAAAGCTTTAAAACTGCTTCCACATAATGACTAGGCTTTTAAACACCTTCAAAAGAGGGCATCGGAAATGGTTGTTTCACAGCTGCGGTTTTGGCCTAAAAAGCTCTTTGCTTTCATCTCCGGCAGCACCATTCAGCAGAGCGCACGCGGCCGTCTTATCATGATCGAATTTCTGAGGTTGGGAGCAGCCCTGGACGCTCATGTACATAAAGAGGAAGAGAAAGTCATNCACCCCGTTTTTTGCCTATTTATAGCTCTTTACTTCATTTCACACATACCTTTAAGGTTTGCGACCAATTCTTCCAAGCTCCCCGTCATGCACAAACAATGCCAAGCCTTTAGCTCATGGGGACAGCCCTATTTTTAATCGCCTGCACAGCAAAGGATGCCTTCTAATGGATGGAAAAAACAGGACCTGTGCTCCTGCTCAGGCGAGGCCTGAAATAGGTGTCAGGAGTTTAAAGATATATGCATTCATTTACTCCAATCACAGGACGAGGGAAGAGCCGCTTCATATGGAAAGCATGTCGTGAATCCAGCGCGGTGACAACGGGGTGGGGAGTGGGCAGAAGCCAGGTGCTAAATGGGCTTTGAGAGAAAAGCTTTGATCAATGTCACGTACGCTTCCGTGTTAAGGACAAACAATTGGCACGTATTAGGCCACGGACCAGACGGCACCAAGCTCACCAGGAGCAGGGGGATTCAAATTGAATTCAAAAACAATAGACTTCAACAGGGACAACCTACGCTGGCCATGTCAGGAACGAGGGGGAAGAAATGATGTTGAAAGGCAACTATGGGGGAATTATGGCCTGGGAATATAGGGGAAAAACAGTAATACAAACATACTATGTAGAGTTCATAGAGTTTCAAGTGCAGATGCAGGTACGAGTATTTCCCAAAGTTTTAAGCAGCTGCACAAAACCAATTATGTAACTCTTTATTTTAATTGGGCCACTGTAGAGACTTGCACCTACATGTAACTTCTTTTCTTCTTCATGCTAAATCTAGAACCTGAACCCAATCTAAACATAACCTTGATACAGCTGATACTCAACTGAGTTTCGGCAGACATCTTTGGAACCCTCAGCCTCATCGGTTTGACAGAATACATGGGTTTGCATCATCGTCATGTTCTCTCACCGCAAAACCAAGCACGCATTATCATTGGGAATCCTTGTGGGATACAACAAACGCTGACTGCTGACAGATCTATAAGCTAGTAAATAACTGTGGTGGTAGCAGTTAGCAGTAGCACTAAACTCAGTTGGTCACCAAACAGTGTGGTAAACAAACAAAACTTCAAGCCACCCCCAAATTTCCACACCAACTTGACTTGACTCTTAATAACTGAATAAAGGGCCTAGAGTTTAAAGGGTTAACAGTACAAGTATTGGTAGATAAGCTGTAGAGGAAAACCAAAATAAAGCGTGACCACGAACTGTTGTCTCACAGCACAGCACACTCTGATGCAGGGAGATATTACTGCCTTATCAGCAGGAACCCAGATAGACAACATGAGCAATGGCAATTGCAGTGCTTTTATTAGGCACAGTGATTGATAGCAATACACTGGTACCCTTCACAAAAGCGTGGGAGGGGGTGAGGGGGGGTAACAATGAGGCTCGCGTTGCACATGAACAGCGGAGTGTTCTCCATGTGAAAATATCAGGTGCTATGAGCACTGGAAGAGCCCGGCAGTTACACAGACAAATTCCACCCAGGTTATAGTCATCAGTCATCAGGCACTGCTTTGCCTCAGCCGCTCTGACAATGGATGTCATAACAACTCTATGCAGTGCACCTGGCCTTCGGTGATCTGTTTTCCATGGTTGCTAAAGCAGAGCAGCTTCTGCCTTAACAAAATCATAAGGAGGATGAACACCAGGCTGCAGGAAGTGTTTTTAAGTCTAGATTAATGACCATGTCCCTTCCTCGGCTTTATTGGAACACAGCTGCCCTTGATCCCTTCTGTCTGCTGTCTCTATTTTAAGGCTGCATATGATGGACAATAGAATTAACCTTTTTTTTTTAAAATAAAGGACTCACTGTGTGAACACTGCTAAACTTTCCAAACAAACCATCCATACACTGCAGGTAGGGTGCACACTCATCATTAAAAGAGTAGTTGCACAAACAGTTGCACCCAGAAGGAATCGACAGGAATGAAACTTGGTGGGTAGGTTTGACATCATGAGACATGCTAATGATTCAAGTTTCACGCTCGGCCGGGCATGTGATGTAAGCATGGACAGGCCTTATCGCTGTACCTGACTGACCCATCAGCCACGATTGCAGATATTCAGTGAGCAGTGATGCCCTCCATGAGTTATTCTGTTAGTGCCAGCACCATTGGCAGACGGCTGCACGACGCAGGACTACATGCACACAGACAGTTACGACACCATGTCAAGGTCACCAGAGACCGCAATGGTGTCGTACCAGACTGTCATGGAGTAACTCAGAATGGCAGTGGGTCATCTTCAGAGACGAATCCCGTTTTTGTTTGGTGGAGACGACCAAAGACCAATCTGTGTGTGGAGGCACCGTGGTCAGCGCCAAGATGAACGAATTGACGTCACGTGTCACACATCCAAAAGGCCTGGTGTCACTCCACCTCCACTGCACCATCTGCAGGAACTGTGTCAAGCTGCATGGGATGGATTATCACAGGACACTATTAGGAACCTCTACAACTCCATGCCGAGACGTCTGGCATGTTGGGTTAGCAAACGTGGCGGCCCAATGCCATGCTGAGAGAAACTGCCCATAACATTGCCCATGTCATTTTGTTTAGACCTTAAGATTTAAATTATACAGATTTTTTTTTAAATTTCAAAGTTTGATTCTAGGAGAAGCTGGAAAATGGTAATGAAACACTTTTGGTATATAAACTGACAGGAACGTCATAAGCGGACCTTGAGGAAGAGGAGATATGGTCCTTTTAACATCCTATCCAGGAAGAAGCTCCTCATACTCTGCAAGTTTTACAGACAGGCAGCGTGCAGGACGTGACAGCAGCTGAGAGAAAATGTGCAGCACGGCCTGCTGCCACCAAAGTGCAGTGGAAACAGTAGGTGTTTAAGGGCGGCACAGGAAACAAGCAAGGGAATTTGAGACTTTATGACGTTAGCATCACAGGGACCACGCACAAACCATTTCTGTAAACATGCCATATTTAGCCAAGAGATGACTCGCGCCTGCACTCCCAACATCTGTTGTCCCTTATAGCTGCTGCTTTAAGTGTCTGAAAATGACTCGAAGCGTGCCAACACGGATTACAGTGTTACAGCTCAGCAGCTTCTAATATGAATCAGATGCTGGTTAAACAGTTGCACTAAGGTCAAGTCATGTGGAATCATTGTTGCCATCACCTGGATATGCAGCAGTGTGGACACTATACAATCCCGTACAGACAAGTCTCCCAACCTGACTAATCACACTGTCTCATGAGAACAAACTAGAGAAGAGTCTGTACGCATGGCCGTGCCAAAATGGAGCCTGAGCAACACGCAATTGTAGTTGTTTCTGCACTCATTTGCGGTGTCTCTCCACCTCTTCTCTGTCTCAATCAATTGCATCCATATAACCAGAACAGTCCGACTGAAAATTAGAATATTCAGCTATTTGGATATTCGTTTGTTGGGCAGGTATTCGGTTTTTGGGATTCATATAGTGCTTTTTTTGGCTAAATGGAGGCAAACTGCAAAACACTGTAATGTTTTGGTTTCTGGAGAGAAACTTGGATGACTCAGAAGGTTACAGGTTACTTAGAAGGTTACAGTACCGTAGCAAACAGCACCGAACAGGTGAAGAAGAGCGCCTTCATTACTAACAGCTAAAAACTCTCTGCTCTACTCTGCAAATCCCACCACTCCACCTGTACTTATCCTCTTCCGTGTGAAAGTTCTTGGGTAAAATAAACCTAAAAGAAACAAACAGAACTACTTACAATGCAGCATAAGGACACACCAGTACATTTTGTCAACACATTATTGTGCTATACTTTTAAGTTGCACTGTTGAAATGTGGAAATATATACCATCTCTGCTCTGACAAACGGCATGCTCCCAGAGTGGCTGCAAACACTGCCCTGCCATACTGGACCTTTACTAGGGCAACAGTGTATGACCTCCATACCTTGAGTTAGACCACCTACGCACAGGCATGCACTGTGCTATTACCCTCCTAGCCTGCTGCAAAGCTAGCTGGCCTGGTAGATTGAATAAAGCCTTGCTGTGACTGCTGCAGTGCTCTCCTAAGAAAGCATCTAGCTTGGAAATTCGGATTTTACAGCGGATGAAGCGGGAATCGGATGCAGATTTTCTGAATTACTTTCTCAACACAGCCTAGACCCTCGCAGGGCGAAGCTTCAAATATTCGCTATTGATTACTGCCTAAGCTCCGGAGCACAAAAACGATATTCAGGACAGAATGGGTATATCGCCTTGTGATTACACTGTGCCACACAGCGCTTCTAATTTTAAGCAAGGTATGCACTGATGTTCCCAAAATCAACATCTTCTAGAACAAACTAGAACAAGGACCGTCACCACCACAAAAAGAACGCACTGTACCCTCGGCCACCTTGTCGCCTAGCTTACCTTTGTACTCTGGGGTGAACTCCTTCATCTCGGGGGGCAGCGACTCGTAGAAGCGCTGCTCTCGACTGATGAGCGGCTTGCAGACGGTGTGGTCATCGTAGCGCATCATGCTGGTGTGGCCGCCCACCTGGTGGACGAACGGCTCCAGCGGCACGCCACCGCGGCTGCCCTGGCCCTGGCCCGTGCTGTGCTTGCCCGCCTCCATGGTGTGCGGGACGCACATGGCGTTGGGGGAACGCGTGGCGCCGGGTGCATGGGCTCGGGCACGCAGGCCGGGCGAGCGCGGGGTGCAGGGGGGCGGCTGGGAGCGCACGCTGCCGCCGGGAGGGGGAGGAGCCAGTCCGCCGCCGGCCACGCCCACGCCCACCAGCCAGCCAAATGATCCTAGAGAGCGCTGGGACACGCCCTTACAGCTGCCTCCTGGAGGAACAGAGAGAGGGAGAAGTGGAGCGTTAGAATGAATGAAAACAAATGGCACCAGGGACGCAATACAAATGGCTTCATTTCCTGCAGACAATATATACAGATAATATCTACATCTATCAACATCATTTAGAAAATATGAAAGACCTGCTTTTTCTATTGGTCTGTTCATCACGAAATTGTGCATATAATGCAAAGGTCAGCTGCTTGCCACCTGTCTGTCTGTCTGCCTATTGTAATTTATTTCCAAAAAAAAAAAATTTTTTTAAATAGATGCCATGACAGACGTCCTAAGACCCAGCAAACAAACTCCAGCCAGCAAAGCAAACACAAGAGAGGGCCTACACAAACACAGCACTTGACGCATATGTGCAGGCCAAAAAGTCGCTCTGGCAGACAGCAGGCAACAGGCCACTCACTATCTGCAGATCTCCCGTGCCAGAGGGACCATATCCTTTATTGCATAAGCATGCTCTTCATCAATAGCACCAGGCAGCCATCGACCTCTCATATGTAGCACCAGAGCGTCGTAACACTGCTCCAGATCCAGTCAGGACATCCTCTCACTGGGGCCTAAAATTTAATACTCGCTAGACAGGGAGACGTACATGTGCAAGTTGCATCAATGGTTATAAAAAGATCTGGAGACATTACACGAGCAGCCTAAAAGGCAAAGAAAAACTCCTCGTAGTCTTGGCACCAGCTCAGCTTGGTGGAACGGACAGTGTGTCTGATGTCCTAAAAAAGACCGGCGCAAATGGGCACGTCATTCACTCCTGGACCAAGGCAGTGGAGAGTTCCTTAATTGACTGGGCTAATCTGGCCATGCACAGAATTGCATTCCAGGCATTTCCAATTACGCTGCAGCACTGGCCCGTGAGCGTGTGACAGAGAGTCTGACATGGCTCAAAACATGCTCTCATACCCACAAGCCTGGGGAACACTCTGGGGCCTCTCACACCTGCCATTCCGTATGACACTCAGGCTTATGGGTGGGCAATTATGTTATCGTTATCATGATAAATGGCATTTTTCCCTGAACTTGGCACAAGCAGCATCAGTATTTCTAAGGGAAACAAACCTGTTCGCAATCCTCAGGCAAAGTACATACTGCGATATGCATGTTTGTGTATTGTGACGTTTTTGCAATATTTACATGAAACATGCATTCCGATTCATCCCAATGAAAGGTGCCATCCCTCCTGAACACAGCAACCAGCGTATCGCCCATTTCACACAGCTTTTCATCTCATATTCTTTTCCCCGGTGGATGAGCAGAAAGACTTCTAAAGGAAAGCTTCTAAAGGATTGGCACTACAATAATAATAATAATAATAATAATAATAATAATAATAATAATAATAATAAGTTACATACTCAAGAATGCTTTTACAACTGAAAAAAGAAAAAAAAAAAACATGGAGAATGAAAGTGATTTTAACTGGGCTTTAAAGATGGAAAGAGAGGGAGAAGAGCGAATAGATGAAGGTAAGGAGTTCCAGAGGGTGGGGGCAGCAACAGTAAAGGACCTGCCACCCATAGAGGAAAGCCTGAACCTAGGAACTACCAGAAGACCAGAGTCAGAGGACCTCAGCTTGCGAGATGGAGCATAAGGATGTAAGAGAGATGACAGATAGGTGGTTGCTAGCCATGCAAGGCTTTAAAGGTCAGTTGCAGGATTTTATAGCAGATGCGGTCTGTAACTGGTAGCCAATGTAGCTGAGGAAGGATGGGGGTGATGTGCGCAGACTTCTTGGTGCATACTATGACTCTGGCTGGTTTCGGAGGGAAAACCGTGAAACAGAGAACTGCAATAATCTAACCCAGATGAAATGAATCCATGAACCAAAATCTCAGCATCTTTAGAAGTAGCCAGAGGGCGGAGTCAATAGATACTACGAAGATGAAAACATGCAGACATTGTCAGAGATTTAATATGGGAAGCAAAACTGAGGCATGGGTCAAACAGGACACCAAGGCACAGCAGTGGACGGGGTGACTGGGCTCTCATTAACAAGAAACACGCAGTCTGAGTAAGCAGAGATAGCTGACTTGGTACCAACAATCATAAATTCAGTGTTTTTTTTAGCATTAAGCTTCAGGAAGTGGAACTAAGGAAAACACAAAGTTTCTCTCCTCCCTCTAAAACACTCTCTCTCTCTAGCCAGGGTGAACTGTGGACTGCACAGAGGCTAGTCAATGGAATGAATGATGCTTGGCTGTAATCCCCTGAGCAAATCGGAGCTATGGATTTAATCCAGCAGGAGCTCAGCAGGCTCCTTGAGACAGGTTAACGTGTGATAGACAAGGATAACGATCGCCTGAACACTGCCAAGCTGACAGGGGCCCTCGGCTGAGCTCCAGAGACGGGCTAGTTTTCTGACCTTGATGAGCACGAAAGTCCACCTCATCATTAGAAAGAATGTCTCAATAGTGATTACTATTAACACAGACAGCACTACCGAAGCACTGATTACAAACATGTGTGCCTGCTGTAACTAGACATGTTTGATTTGATTACATCAGAACTGGGCAAGCATGGTGCTGAAATCGATATAGAAAATGGTGCACAGTGTTCATCCAATACTCAAAGGAATGTTAGAAAATTAAGTTGAACTGGGTTTCCTGCCTAAGTAATAAAAAAGAAAGCCCACAATTAATGCATTTCATTTGTGCACAACATAGCAAGCCCACAGAAATCTGAATATGCCGCAATTAGTACACCATTCCAATTCCCTATAAGCGGAAAAAGCTAACATGCATTAAAATCCTGCTATAGGTTGGAAGGGTCCATTTCTGGTTCTCTCTAGACCCTCAACATTCAGCACAATAAGCACAAACAGACTGATTGTATACAATTTTACTGCTAACAATACCACACTCCTGAAAGGGCATCTGGCATAAAATGTTCAACACGAGGAGAATCCTAACTCTTCCAAATGCCTGAGAGTCTGTGTTTAGAAACTGTCTGGATTCCATTGTACTAATGGCCCGATTCAACAGGAGCTTTGAATGGAAGTGATTTCCTAGCATTGTTGCAGGTCTGCTGCGCCGATTAATTTTTCTGAGTGCTGGTAAATACAAGAGAAACCTATCTACCGACATCCTGCATGATACTGAACTACTGAAGAACTGAATGTAACAAATCATTCAGGCACCAGCAAAGTTAAGATGGAAAGATTAAAAAAAAGGACAAAAAGATGTTTGCCATCATGTGAATACGGCGTCAAGCATTTGATTACTTCTACACACTACTTTTAGCGACAGTATTGGGTTAAAAATGCTCCTTAAAGACGCCTTCCTGCCCACAACTGGAGTTCTTTGTAACACGTTATTTGTTTCATGAAGAGTTATATTCTCCAGTCTCATATGATGGTATTCATGATTTTCATGCTTATGTTCATCAATCTTCTCTCACTAAACACCCAGCACACACTAAATGCTTTTTACAATCATTGGAAATCCCTGTGGTGGTAAACGAGTCCTAGTCGCTGATCTATACGCTAATCAATGCAATCGAGTCACTTTTAGTGTGACCTTTACCTCAGCCGGTAAACAAGATTGTCTGCCTCATCATTAGAAATAATGTCTTAATAATGACTACCATTAACACTTGGACCAAACAAACAGACAACACGGATTACCAACATGTGCCTGATGTAACTAGAAATCTCTAGTCTCTCACAGAATGCTTCCTTATGTTCATCTTAATGCTTTTCTTCAGAATAAAAGTGAAGACATCACACTATGTAAAAAAGCACTCATGGAATTATACAGTCCACCTTAAAAACCTCCAAACTCGAACTTAACAGGAGGATTAAACAGCTTTCTCAACCTGCAATGGAGGCTGATATAACAAGATGATTTTCCCCAAGCAGTTTTGGAGCAATTCTATTGGTCTGTTCATCATGAATATTCGCTAAACTGAAAGGAGAACTAGAGCTTTTAAACTGTGCACAACTAAATATATATTAGAGGAGGAGATATGGAGAAATATACTACTGTGATACATCAAGAGTATATGTGATATATCAGAATATGCACTGTTTCAGACTCTCATCAGTTGGAGCCGTTCAGTGTAAGCCTGTAGAGTCTTTAAGATCACCAAGAGTATCCATTTAGCTGGGTGTGTCTAAACCTTTGACTGTTACAGTACATCCAATACGGCCGAACATTAAGTATAAGTACAACAACCACAACAACAACTATCACCACAACCACAAGTTCAGAGAAATCTGAATATGCAGCAATATGCACACTACTCAAACTTACCTATAAGCCAATAAACTGTTGGCATGCATCAAAAGCCTGCTCTAGGTTGGAAGGCTACTTTCAGTGATTTCATCGTTAGTCATTTAAAGAGTTATTCTGTCATTTCCCGCTTTATTGTTAGCTTCTTGCTTTCTTCTAAATCTGCGTGCTAGTGAAAGAAAAAAAAAAACAAAAAAACAACCAGACAAACAGACAATTCAAAACAGACTGCCTTCATAAACAAACCCAAAGCAAGTGTAGTTTTTCCAAAAGCTCCTCCCACCTTCAAGATGCACCATCAGAAGTGATGATTAGCAACATAAATCCAATATAAATGAGTTACATCTACAACACACTTTCAGCTTATTGCAGCTGTGTATAGTATTTTACATCTTCTGCATCATCATTCATAGAAGAGCAGCACAAACCATCTGAGCGGATACAAAACAGCAGCTGCACAAAAGATAATGCCACCCTACACAATGAAGGTTGCAACAACAGCCGCCAGACACAGCGTTCCCTCACAGCCGCCAGACACAGCGTTCCCTCACAGTCACATACTTCAAGACCCTGCCAAGGTTAAACAGCACAGTGCAATCTAATTGCCGCAGTACTCAAATAAAACTGAACACAATAGCTGTAACAGGAGGAAGGTGACTTTCACCCCAATCAAAACTGCTGGAGTTTTTAAACCAGCTCTACCTAGAGGAACGTCAGCTCACCCACTGATTCAATCAGAGCACATACTTCACAAACAATGCAGACCATCCTTGGCATCTTAGACATTCTCATATCACAAACAGCAAAAGAGATACAGCTGAAGAATGATGAGGTGTGGTAGCAGATTACAGATTACACCAACATCACTGGCAGCGGTGGAGCCAAAGTTAGAACCAATAGCAAAAAAAAAAAATGCTCAGGCTGACACTATTAATTACGCTAGTCGAGTATTCCTGTGGCAGTCCTCAGGTCAGCTTAACCTGACCCGTCTATTTAACCTGGTTCGAATGGTTCTGCACTGCAACAGCTAAAGCACAACACATTTCACAAGAGGCTGTTTGTTTACTGGTCACAAATTATGTTGGGATACATGTGTTCTGCTACTCTCACACTGAACCACCACAAACACAGAAACACAGGCGCTCCATACGTATATGTATGTGTATCAATCAGAGCAATATGATGATTTAGTTACTTAGAACTTAGTTGATCTCTTCTTTTTCATGATTGGTTCATCAATAAATATAGAGATCTAAGTGAACAACAAACCATGCACAGCCCTCAAAGAAGCAATATGGAAGAATTGGTATTTTATGCTCTTTGGTTCCTCCTAGAGCTGTGGAGTGCATTTCACTTTTACATGAATACAAAGCTCAGCTGCACATGTGCATTCGATGACGAGCGGAAGGATACATAATCTGACTCCCCTTCTCGTGCACGCATGTCATAAAGGCATGACTCCATGCTGGGGGTACAGAGTTAGCTGCTGCTTCTTATGGGTATCTGAATATGCATATTTCTTGGTGTGTAACATGGTGCCGTGAAGTGTTACACAGTTCTTGCGAGAGCCCTCGTTCCCACTTCTCCCAATTTACACAGTGCTACAGGAGATGTTCCAGGCCAGGAGAGGCAATAAGTCCCTAGTACAAGATGGTGTTACCATCAAAATCATTTTTGAAGCTGTTACATGCAATGTTTCATGCAAGTGTCTCAGCTTTTCCTTCAGGCGTGTCTTTTTCTGCTTGTCAAGGCTGAGAAACCTTAGACTACAATAGAGGACAGCCCAGGGAGACCACAGAGTTACGTGTGGCAGTGTAGCACAAAACCTGAACAAGAAAAGTGAGGTGAAGACAAGGACTGTGTATTGATAGTACCTGGTGATATGACAAGCAGCACAATTTAGGGGCCACGATTCAATATATTACAATTCTGTAAGTAAAGTGATTTATTGCACTTTGTTTAAACTTAATATTAGAAAATGTCTTATAGTTTTGCTAATGCTAATGTTAGCAGTGGGCTGGTACACTACTTGTTTACTTACATTACAGTGAAAGAATCTAAAGGCTGAAGGTATAACACTGCTATATATGGGGTTTAAACCCAACGCCTATCAGTATTTTTACAGCCCTAGTGATGGCCCATTTGCTAAATGGATAAAAACCCGCTGCTGACTGATCTCTGTTCAGTCAAATTTGACTAAAAATCACACTTACCATCACAATTATTGGATTGGTGGATTGTCTCCCATCTTCCGGTTCTATTTCAAGTCACTTTGCTAATAAAACTACAGTGTATCCATTTACTAAATACAACATAACTGCACCATCTGGTACCAAACTGAGTGTCCATTTGGTAGGATAATGAATGAGACTTCTACAGGATAGAAAACCTGTAATAAATATCCAAAAGCCTTTTCTGAGCTTGAGGACAGCTCTGGAGAAAAATCAAGCACGAATCAATGGATCAAGAAAGAAGCTGCTGTGCATTAAGATGCTCATTTCATTATATCAGCTGAGCTGCACTCCTTTACCTAGCCTAAAAATACCACTGGTCTGCCAGAGACGTGCTTGAACTGAAAGAATCTCATAAAGCTAAAATCAGAATGATGAAACTAATGCCAGCAGTGTACGTGGGTGGACCAAAAAACTCAAAGTGCTTCCAATGGAAAGGTTTTTTTATATAGTAAGAGCGCAACTGATCTATCTGTTCAGTTACACAGACTAATAACGAAAGCCCGTAATGCCATCATAAGAACTACAGCTATGGCAGCTCGGCTAAATTGGCCAAATTTAAGCTTTAAATTCAACTGAAAACTGGTCAAAGTGTAAAAACATAAGGGACAAATTCTTACCAAGACACTGTACTTGCACTGTATTGATTGCACTGTATTTTTTTTTTACTGTGTTGAACAGTTTTTGTTACTGTGTTGAACAGTTTTTGTTACTGTGTTGAACAGTGTGCATTTCTGAAATCAAATCTAGACCTCAGCATTAAAAACAGCTTCAAATCTGAACATTTAGGCTAAATCTCAACTGTGCACTAGGCTATACATTAACATAATGCAGTATACACTCTGTATCAATCTTAATAGTACGAGTTCTGCAGGCTAGAACACACAATATTAGCTTGTTACATCATTTACACTAACGGGATCATCAAAAAAAATTAAAAAAACTTTCACAACTAATTGCAAAAATAGCACTCCGAAGCAATCAACCGTCAGGACTGAAACTTGGTGGGTAGGTTTGACATTGCGAAACATGCAAATGAGTCAAGTTTCATGCTCAGCTGCGAATGTGATGTAAACAAGGATTGGTCTTATTGCTGTACCTGACTGACCCAACACCCATGATTGCAGACATTCAATGAGCAGTGATGCCCTCCATGAGTCATCCTGTTAGTGCCAGCACCATTGGCAGACGGCTGCACAACACAGGACTACATGCACACGGACTGTTATAATGACTTCCCTTAACACCACCTCAGCGTCGCCAAAGACTGTAATGGTGTCATGACAGACTGTCATGGAGTGACCCAGAATGGCAGTGGGTCATTCAAGTCCCGCTTTTGTCTTGCTGGAGACGACCAATGAAACTGTGTGTGGAGGCACCGTGGTCAGCACCAGGATTTGTTGTCACACATCACACATCCGAAAGATCTGGTGTCACTCCACCTCCACCCCTACCACAAAATCTGCAGGAACCGTATGAGAATATTCAAGCTGCATGGGATGGATTATCACAGGACACCATTAGGAACTTCTACAACTCCATGCCGAGACGTCTGGCATGCTGCGTTAGCCATACTGAGAGACTCTACTTCTGTATGTGTAGCTCAATAAATGTTGCGCATATCAGTCTAAATTTATCATCATTTATTGTTCCTGGTAACCTTTATCTTCCTTCCCAATACCACTGCAATCACACTTCCCTCTGGGTGCAATTATTCCTTTGATGATGACTGTACATCCATATCTTCATCTCAGCATATTTGTCAAGGTCATCTACAGTCATCACATATTCACGTTTCCATCCTTGTCAGTCTCATTAGGACAGAACAATAGCATTCAATACCCTCTATAGACGATAAAAAGCCCAGCCAGGAGAATAGCCTATACAATTCAGTTTAAATGAGCTGTATTCAACTTCCACCACAGTCCTGAAACAACAATGTAGATGCAAATGTTATTTGGAAGCATGGTAATTCTTCTAGCGTTAACTAAATAGCCATCCACCTTTAATAAAAGCAGACACAACGGAAACTTCAATAGAATCGTTTGTCCGATAGACTGAAACACGTTCACCAAAACGGCAACGAGGAAGACAAAAGCACTGTAGCCATTAAGGAAAGCTCATATGCCGACAACAGGGTTGCTATGCTCTATTGTCCGCGTTCAGCATCCATGCTGCTCTGATAATTAGTCACCAATTAGAAATGCTGATATTCATTACAACATGCAGGCACCCATAGAAATGTAGAACAATGCATGCTGATGCCTGGCGCGCTTGAAAGCGAAACAGAATGACCCCATTTACTTCCCAATCCAAAAAAGACAAAAACGCACATGAAATACTGGGCTACACAGCCGGAGAAGAGGGGCATGGCAAGTACAAGAGCACACGATTGGCTGGCTGCCCAACACAGTCTCATTCTGAGAATGACGTTTCTGAGTCTGAGCTGTCGGTACACTCATGGTGAGCTGCCTGTTTGTTGTCTGTTTGTCGGACTTTCCTTACACAAGCCAAATCCTTGTCGGCGGCAGCCAACACAGGCAGCAAGGTCTACAACCAAAACAGCAGTTGGTTGGAGATACAGGTCCATGTGCATATGCGGATGCTGGAGTAAACATGAACCTCCTATCAGTTATCAATGTGGTTTTCCCAAGTATATTGTGGGTATTAGGGAAGCACTCAAATGGGAATTGTTTGACAATGCCGATATACAAACATCTTTAAAACATGTAAACTGGGACTAAATACAACCAGAGTTGCAAAACTCTTAGACACCTATTTATATAAGGTTAAAATGCAGTAAAATGAAAAAGAAAACAAAAAAACCCCCCCAAAAAAAAACAAGAACTTTAGTGCAGTAGACCATCACCAAAACATTCCGGCCTTCCTAAATACAATAAATACATCAATTATGGATTTGAAATGCCAGCCCAATCTGTCCAACGCAGGACATATCTCCAGAAAATGATGACACTGGTATCAACACGGCTCGGAAAACCAGAAGACTGCAGGTTTCATTACAAAGAGAGCATTTTAAACGTTAGACCTGTTTAATTCCATTTAGTGCAACAATGAAATGGAGTAAGGATCACTGCAGTCACAGCGCTGGATAGCATGTTTAAATGTGGCACAAATGACATTTGCTCTGTTCTTCATCAACTTTAGAACAACTAAATACTGCACTGTGACGTTATTTTCGCCATATCACTCAAACCTAGTTTCATGCACCACAGGAAGAAAAACGCCTCTGGTCATATTCTACAAAGTTGACCCAAATACATCCCGCCATCGCTCATATCAGCAGCCTACTACACATAGATTTTACATCAACTGTTATTACCTCTTTATTATGCAGCCCAGTCTAAGATAAGCGGTGTCAATGCCTAAGAAGAGCTACATTTTGGTTTGTTGGAGAACCTTTCGATTAACAGCTCTTTAAAAGGTGTCACAGAACGGAAAACTGTACTTGCATTGGAATAGTTGATTAAGGAGAGTTCAGTAAATAGAACTGATATACCGTGAAGCTTAAACACTGTCGTTCCTCCTTCATATACAAGTCAAGCATTTGCAAGAGAGGATGATAAAACATGACGACTACAAACTTTTAGAAATGTTACATAACAGTCTGGACTTATTAATATTTACACCAGCTCACATCACGTTCTAGCCCAGCAAAATAACAATGTGGACTATGTGGAGAACTCCACTGTAAAGGGGATCTCAGCACTTTTCATACAAATTGCAAGGAACCGTTAGAGTGCATGCTGATGTTCTTTAAAAGAGATCTTTAAAAGAGACTCAAGATCTTGATGATCTGTAAAAGAAACTCAAGTTCCTACTTGGAAGCTTCTTATTCAAATGTTCCATTCCACCTTAAACCCTACAGCTTGTACAGGGATGAGAATATAACTGTAAACTCACAGAGTTTCACACTGAAGAGACTGGAGGGAGGACCTTTATTAGCACCACTACCCCAACAGCAGCCTGTAAATAGCAGCCATGCTGTGTGGTTTCATCATCGTCATCTTAAACTGTTGATGTTGAGTTTTAAAACAAGTATCTAGTATAGGAAACGTTAGCTACTAGCACGCTCCAAGTTACTAGCATAGCTAACTAAGTAGTATGAGGGTGGAGCTTATTTACACAGAGGCTCATTTTATTTAGTCCATTTCCACATGCTGCTTCAGTGCATTGTCTCACTGTAAACCAGCCAATCAAAGCAGAGCTCATCAAATCAGTTATAAGCCACTAAAAAAGGGAAAACGGCTCATTTCATTCTAGGACCAAATCATAGGGTGTACATGAGTATGTAAAGACACACCTGGGCATTGTTCACCCCGACCAGTCATATACCTCCTATACAGAGAAATTTAAAATGCTACATAAATGCATACGGCAACTTTAATTAGGACTGTACCCAACTCCAAAATACATGGTCAAATACAAAGTTTTGACCATTCCATTCCATTTTTTCATAGTATCAAGCAACAAGAAAATACACTGGTATAATTTCAGTGCTGATTTCAGATAGCTGTTTGTGTACTTCTCTGAGTTGAGACAGGCTGTATATGTCTGCAGCATATGTAGTAAATCATACTAAAGCAGGCTAGAAAATTAAAATCACAAGAACTGCAATTTTTATTATAGGCCATTTTTTTCAAAATCGGGTCTTATATGGGGAGGGTTAACATAATATCAGAGCTTGTAAACTGTCGGTAGATGAGTCAGACCAATCAGAGGCAGCCAAACAAATATATGCTGTGACATCACAACCACAGCTAACTGAGAAAGGGGATGCTCTGGTCTTACTGACCAAAGAACAGGCCTGGACTTCAGTTTCCAGGTCCCAAAATAAGGCTATTTAAATCGCAGTGGCAATACTGAAAAATCGCAATTAGATATTCTTCCCAAATCTTTCAGCCCTACTACACGCTAAAGCCAGGATCAATTTAAAAAACTCCGTGCAGGCTATGTGCAGAACACATTTTCAAAATTTGCATCTGAAATGATGTCAAAAGCGATTCTAAGTAACACGAGCACACAGCAAGTTCTGCTCTCCATCTCCTCACGCAGCTCTTGTTACTCAACAGTGTCGTCCAACCTCAAAAAGCACCAGAGGGTTCAAGCTTCCCAGGCCTCTTGTTACAGAAGAAAAACGATAGGAGGGCTCGGCTGGCTAGGAGTCAAGCATAATAAGGAGGTGTGTAGGCTTCCTCTGTTCAATGCCTTGCTATTACAAAAACATCCACCAGAGTGCCATAAAGAAGAAAAGAAAAGAGCCGTTCGACCTTTAAAAGTAAAGGCGGCCCTTTAAGATGGTGCTCTGAAGGTTGTGGGTAGTTAAAGTCAACGGCCTCTTGCTGAGTGTGTGGGTTTTGAGTGACACATTCTCATCCCAACTTGCTGATCTTTTTCAACGCGAACCTGCTGGACGCTGTAGTGATGGATTAGCACAAGGGGAGAACCCCCACCTCCACCCTGCCCTCATTTCTGGGCATCTGTTAACACTTCCGCTGATGTCTTCTTCATCTCAAGCCGACGTGGCGAATCACACACGCCGCCTCTCAACGGGGAGCCTATTGATGCTGGACCAAGTAAGAGGCACTCTGCTTTCTAGCATGGGGCCCACCATTGACTCCCGCTACAAGCATAAGACCAGGCCACAAGAGCATACACATCTAAATCACTTCACAACAGAAGGATTAACACTACACAAGGAAGAAAACTACGGGCTGGCCAGCATATCGGATGGTCTGTATCACAGCTGAGTGAATTTGTTAAAACATACCCAGATGAACAATAATTAAACAGTAAAAAAAATAAATAAATAAGTCAATAATTAGTAATAAATAATAAACAAATCAGTGATATCGTAATCAATCACTGCCATGAAAAAAAATAATAAAATAAATCACTTTTAAGGGCCTGGTGGGTTATGGGCAATCACTACACAACTGCCCAAAGTGACCATCATCATCCGCTCTCTTCCTATGAAGAGAAAACCTCCATGTCTGATTACATACATTCATCATCAAAACAACAGGCCGCTAGATCGACTGCCCTTAACACCACGTCAACGTCGCCAAAGACTGCAATGGTGTCGTGCCAGATTGTCATGGAGTGACTCAGAATGGCAGCAGGTCATCTTCAGTGATGAGTCCCGCTTTTGTCTTGGTGGAGACGACCAACAAATCTGTGTGTGGAGACACCGTGATCAGGATAGACGGTTTATTGTCACACGCCCAGAATGAGCCTGATGCATCACAGCCTGATGTCACTCCACCTCCACCCCTACCACACAATCTGCAGGAACTGTGTGAGAATATTCAAGCTGCATGGGATGGATTATCACAGGACACCATTAGGAACCTCTACAACTTCATGCCATGACGTCTGCAAACATGATGTCCCGACACCATACCGAGAGACACTACTTCTGTATGTGTAGCTCAATAAATATTGTCCATATCAGAATAAATTTATTATTATTTATTGTTCCTGGTAACCTTTATCTTCCTTCCCAATAGCATTGCAATTCCACTTCTGGGTGCAACTGTTCTTTTTGATGATGGGTGTATGTAAATGAAGACTTTGTGACTTCCTGCTGAAAACAGAACTGACAGTTCTATCAGTCAGTATTAAAGTAAAAGCCAGGATTTAACATGAACTTTTCTCCTTTGACCTGTTAGGATAGTAACTGAAAGTATGCTGTCCAGAGCAGGTTTTATACGGTCAAGTTTTAGCTTTTAAAAATACTTTTCTAATTGTAAGCACAAACAAATTTCTTCAGGACTTCTAATCTATTCTTAAAATAATACCTGTAAGTTTTACCTAAAGCTTTCTGAGTTACTTTGTTGAAATCACTTACATTTCACTGAATCATGCATCATGCCACAAATGATTACCAACAAAACAACAAGACTGACTGGATTTAATTCCATGCAGATCTATAAAACACCATTTGTCAAGACCGCTTGTTTATACAAGTGCAAGGCAAGATCACGTACACTGTTCACTGTCAAAAGTTCCATATGACTGAATGAAACGGGCAAGAGATTTTCAAAGCTGCTGTTCCAAATTAACACTATTCTTACCTGTAAAACTACTAACGTGAACTTAAACCCCCAAAAATAATAGTTTTTGGCCCAAAAGACTATAATCAAAGCATCCAGAGATTCAAAGCATAAAAAACTTTATATATAAATCTGATGGTTATGAAAATGAGATATATTGAGCACTGTTTGTTTCAAGGTTTCATGGTTTCTACAAGCAACATCAGGCAAGCAATTTCTAATCTTGCTTCATGTTCAGCATCAAGAGGAGGTACAACTTCTCCAACAGCGGCCTGACTCCACTTGAAAACAAGACATCCCACTCGATAACCAGAGCATAGTGAAGCAGAAGCAGAAAATGTCCCCGTCAACACAACAATGCTATCTGTAGCCACATGTTTGAAATGACTGGGGGAACAAAAACAGCACCACAGACTATGCCAATGAGCAAAATGCAAATGACCCACCATTCTCCGTTGTCGAGGACGTTGGATGGACACTGTAGCCTGGACGTGGAAATAACTAATGTAAGCTTATTTCATGTAACCTCTTTAACTGGTCAACTTTTCTTTTTTTTTTCAGCTTCCAGTTCAGTATGTCCCCAAATCTTGGATCTATTTTTGGCCAAGGATGTTCATTTTGGTGCACCACTAATATAAACAAAGACATATCTGCCAACACCACTAGCCACAGGAATTTGCAGCCCCTTTAAAAATTTGTATCAGCAATGAAACTCTCGTATCGGCCAGCCCCTAACCAAAACCAGTAAGAAGCAGCGAGAGGAGCAGAGTGTGTGTAAAACTGGACAGAATGTGCTGCTACCATTTGTTCATGCAGCACCCACTCGAGTATGACTCATCGTCCTTACATCACACGTCCTTATAATGGCGCAAGGGAACGGAGGTGGGGGTGGTGCTAAACGTATAAAGATGCGTTCCCCATCACTGAGCAGTGAATACCTTTCAAATCAGCCGTCCTTCCAAAATAGAAAACATGATTACGCCGTTACTCATTATTACACAAACAGCACTGATGCCAAGCGTGCAGCAGTTCCTATATGCTGAAATGGGGCCAGCGTACACTTAATAACATTATCAAGAACCATTCAGCTCTAAACGCACCTGCAATTGTGCCACTTCATCTGTGATATGGCATCATTACTGTACATGAATGGATCAGCGTGCTCACAGACCTCTCTGCGAACAGTCTGACATGAAGATGAAAACATACTTGTGATCCAAAACTTAATCAAGCAGAGTTGCATGTGTACGAATCTGCATGCTGATAACAGAAGCATTTCAATGAGGTGCTGCCATATCAAGTGGCCTAGTTATATGAACAACAGACGAGGAGCTGGAATATCTTGCCTTCCACTAAAGAATGGAGCTCTCCGCTCAGCTTTGGCCACAGATGTTGTTCCCAGATGCTGTAAACACAAGGGGTCTGGGGAGTGATCAGCACAAAAATAGAAGCAAGGCCACATGTGATTTCAGTTTAAGGATCAGCAACATTTGAGCATAGAAATCCATCATTCACACCAAATATGCTTGGGAAAACAGCAAGACCTGGAATTAGATCTCGGATGTTGGAACACAGGATATAAACTGCAGCACACACTGTCAGCTCTAATTTGAGGGTATGAGCTGTACATTCATATCAGGTGAAGCATGTGGGAACTGCAGACTTCATGTCTTCCTGCCATTTTGGAGGACCAGGAGTGACTGGACAGCATCATTAGTTCATGGCCGAAGGAGCCAGAAACAAAGGTCTGGAGCTGATTCGGGAAAATGCACTTGTAAATGAGCATCAACGCCGGAAAGAACAGGTCATCATAGCATCACAGTTTTATTTAAGGCTGCAGAATACAATTTCAGTCCAATACACTACAAATTCAGTGAGCATCTCCTCATGATGTGCATTGTGCGCACGTGCTGATTGAGGCCACAAAACAGTAATCTAGTGAGTGTGCAACAGGGGGCATTAGTGCTCATACACAGTACAGGGGAAGGGCAGGGGCTACGTGCTGAACCCCATGCGTTTGAGAAGGAGAGACGGCCACAGAAGTGAAGATGGGAATAACAAAGATTGAGAAATAAGTTCTTACAACAGGCAGGAGGAAAGAGCCGTGTTAACACCAGTAAAGTCTTTCAACAGTAGAGAGATCTCAGAGAGTTTGAGCGGCTAAAGTTGGCCAGCTTTTTGTTCGAATTACATCCACCTGTTAAGTTCGAATAAGAAGCTGGACAGGTAGACTGAGAATGCTCCAGGATGAAACTGCTGCACCATTTAAGGTGGAATGGAAAAACAAGAAGCTGGCAAAAAAAAAAAAAATCAGCTTCATGGAGAGTTGATGGCTGTCGCGCAGAAGCAAGTGTGGTATTGCAGTGCTATTGGGAAGGAAGATCAAGAAAGATATTGTTCCTTACCAGGAACAATAAATGACGATAAATTTGGAGTGACATGGGCAATATTTATTGAGCTACACATACAGAGGTAGTGTCTCTCAGTATGGCGTTGGGCCACCATGTTGGCTAATGCAACATGCCAGACGTCTCAGTATGGAGTTGTAGAGGTTCCTAATGGTGTCCTGTGATAATCCATCCCACGCAGCTTGAATATTCTCACACAGTTCCTGCAGACTGCGCGGTAGGGGTGGAGGTGGAGTGACACCAGGCCTTCTGGACATGTGACAACAAACCGTTCACCATTGAAAAAAGGGTTGCAGAAATAGTCCCAAAGGANATGGCGTTGGGCCACCATGTTGGCTAATGCAACATGCCAGACGTCTCGGTATGGAGTTGTAGAGGTTCCTAATGGTGTCCTGTGATAATCCATCCCATGCAGCTTGAATATTCTCACACAGTTCCTGCAGACTGCGCGGTAGGGGTGGAGGTGGAGTGACACCAGGCCTTCTGGACATGTGACAACAAACCGTTCACCATTGAAAAAAGGGTTGCAGAAATAGTCCCAAAGGAAACAACTGACAGGAATGAAACTTGGTGGGCAGGTCTGACATCATGAGAGATGTAAATAATTCAACTTTCCTGTTTGGCCGTGCATGTGACGTAACCAAGGACAGACTTTATTGCTGTACCTGACTGACACAACAGCCACGACTGCAGATCCAACTATTTGTGGAACCCTTTTTTTGACGAGTGTATTCATGCTGTTTCACAGAACGAGTAGGTCAATACGGTTTTGTCCTGTTTGCTAATGTGTGCGAAAGCTACTGGCTTGCATCGCAGCAACGACTGTATCAACAGTTTGCTAACCCAGCTAATGTTAGTTATAGTACTTGCTGTGTTGTTGTTCGCTCCAGTGTTATATCACGATATCTGCCAATAACAGTATGATTTAAATATCATTGTGCATCCCTATTTATTTGTGTGCATGTAAACAACCAACGTAGATGTAAACATCCTGAAATTAAAGCCAACGTTCTACACTTTTACCTCAGTTGTTGTCGTAGATCTAAAGTACTGGAGTGCAGAGCCAAAACAGAAATTGCTTACAGGCTGCACTGTAACTTCCAAGAAACCATAAAACAACAAGACAACTATCTGTGCATTTAAAATAGCTTTTACCATGTAAGCTAACTGCAAACACTCAGCCTCCACTCGGGCACAACTAAGTTTGGCCTAAGGCCACAGCAGAGCAACTAGTTCGACCTGTATAATGAAACACTCCAGAGAGAAGAACGAGTTTTTAATTATCTAACAGTGATCCGACTGTAATTGAGTGAGAAAGTAGCAAGCTTCCACATCAAACAAGCATTCTCCCGCTTTGATATTGAAGCTCTAAATGAATGCTTCATACCAAGTACAGGGGCTATGTGACTGATGTTCCGATGTGCTCACAGTAGGTCACATTCCACTTGGTATGTGACCTACAGCGACCAAACATCATACCAACAACTTTCCAACACCCCCACCAAAAGCCCCTGTAGCTCATGTTGGCGCTGGGAGATAAATACTGTACCGGTGAGAGAGAGAGAGAGAGAGAGAGAGAGAGAGAGAGAGAGAGAGAGAGAGAGAAGATNTACAGCGACCAAACATCATACCAACAACTTTCCAACACCCCCACCAAAAGCCCCTGTAGCTCATGTTGGCGCTGGGAGATAAATACTGTACCGGTGAGAGAGAGAGAGAGAGAGAGAGAGAGAGAGAGAGAGAAAGAGAGAGAGAGAGAGGATAATCTAGCTCCAAACTTGTTTTAAAATCAGGAAAATACATAAATAAATAAATAAATAAATAAATACAGGAGTTTGTCAATCCTTCCACTGACAACTTAGCATTATGGGTCTGAAAGGATGTGTAGCTGTTCAAGAAGCTCCTCACTGAGAAAAGGAGACAGACACAAAGAAGCTGCTGGTGTTCTCAAAACAATGGGTTGACCACCCCAGAGCCAATGAACGTGTTTCAGATTACTTCAGGAGAAGCAGAAAATACAACCAACTTCCAAGACTGAACTTTAGAGATGTGGAAAAACATCCATGCAGATTTCTTTAACAGGCTGAAAGCCAAGCTACCCAAAAGAGTAGTTGTGAACTGGCAAGTACTGGCAAGAACCTGATGATATGACATCATAGCATCATATATGATGGAGGGGTTACAATCCAGCATGCTGAGATATTTTGTGAATTTTAAATCCAATTTTAGGAAAACTCGCATCATATAAAAACAGGCAGCTAGGTTTGCTAGTGCTAACTAGGGCTGTGTATTGGCAACCTGATGACATGACATCATACATGTCATCATACAATTCTGTATATTGGGATATATTGTGAATCTGAAATCCAATTTTAGGAAAACTCGCATCATATGAAAAGTTAACTAGACCGCTAGCTTTGCTAGTGTTAACTAGGGCTGTGTATAGGCAAGAACCTGGCAATATGACACACACTGTCATACAGGGGTTATGATTCGATATACTGCATTGTGATGTAATACTGTAAACAAGGCAGTGTATAGTGTTTTTTTTTTTTTAAATCAAGTTTTAGGAAAACCATCATAGTATAAAAACACACCACCATATGCATAGCTTGCCCACACTAATGATAGAGGTGCGCCCTTATGGAGTGGAGGAGTCTAATGGCTGAAGACAGACTACAACACCATCTTATCAGTCAAGGGTTTAAACACAACACAAAACAAACCACTACTGCCCCTGTACTGGGCATGAAGTTTTTTTTTTAAACATTATATTTAGGTGTTAAATTTTCTGCATCACATTTTAAGTTAAATTTTATCTGCTTTCTTATGAATAACTAATGACCATTATAACTGGAAATGTAAAGACCTGTCCTTGACATCTACATGGCTTTACAAACACATGCAACATTTACTTTGACCAGATTGCAAATGCAGTAAAACATATACACTGTCATTTTAGCACAGTAGGTCTATTTGCTCCTCCGGACTCCAATAAACACAATACCAGTTCCGGTTGCTGATACTGAATTTGTTTCCAATACCTTTATCATCAGCAGCTCTCAGATTTATACACTTTGTAAAGTCTGGATTATTATTATTTTTTTTTTTTTCAGAAAAAAAACATCATCATGAGCCATGCTGGCTTTTTAACTGCATTTACTTTTTAGCCTGGTTAGGACGCAGGGTCTCATTTACTGTATTAATGCTAACTTAAATACCATCTGACACCAGAATACATTCATTCAACAGTGTCATGATGCTGCATTTTACACTACCCAGCACTACTCCATCAAACGAAAACAGCCCTGCGGAGCGTCACTAGCATCGCCGAGAGCTATTATCCACTACTGGCAGCTTTGCCTTGCTCGGTGCCAACAAAGCTGGTAACATTATGCAGGGAGGAAGAGTTACACAAACAACATTAATCTCTGCTCTGCCTCTTAAGATTTTCCAATGTGCTCTAATGTGGCTGGTACACTGGCAAATGAGATTTGTGGAGCTCTAGCACTTACATCACCTAGCTGTGTGACAGTACACTGGTATCAGATTAGCGGCTATTTCCATCGGCCGCCAGAGCAAGCAGGGTTCTCCGGTCAGTTCCAAGTCGCGCTGGACACTTCTAGGAAAAAAGTTTCTTAAGAATGGCGGGGACACAGAGTTCACAGCACGTAAACCACCATAAATCCAGAACCTCAAACTGGATGTTTTTCCTCTCTTGCTATAAAAGCGACAGAGAGAGAGAAAGATTCACGACCCAGAGCTGCGCTATGGAACGACAAGCCAATATCAATTCCATGTGGAAAAGACACACCCTAAATGAACTGGCCAATTACAGAGATACACTGCGGCCCTGAAAGAGCGGAAAAGATGATGAATACTAAGCATGCTGTTTTTTTAAAAGGCCTGGTGTGTAAGAGGCACCTGCATCAGAATGTTTTGCATCTCGGTAACAGCATGTTAGCATGGTTAACCACAAACTGGAAATGCAAAGCATGTCAATAAGCGAAACCACAGGCAGTGACTGAATGAGTACAGACAGTCCGCAGCTCATTTCACCCATCCGAATAACAGACCGAAGCATTAAGCTACGCCAGATTGTGTGCAAATTTTAGTTAGCCATGATTAGGACTGTAGTTGCTCTAAAAAGGTTCCACTCAAAGCTCAAGATCAGGGTTATAATAACAACCTAAAACAAGACTATTAAAATCAGGGGCTGCAATGTCAGTAATGAATATACGACCATTTAAATTTGTACCCAACAATCAGTGAACCTACTCCTAACATAGCCCTTTTCCACCAATGAGTAATACGTTCCGTTCCAGTTCACGCAGCTAATTTTGAACCATCCAGCGCATGTCCACCAATAACAAACAGGCTTGGAACCTGAAAAGTTCGTCCCCAGGTGGAACCAAAAAATAGTAGTTCTTCGGCACGAACCGTGACTGTGGGCGTATCAGCTGTGACAACAAAGAGAAGACAACAATGGCGACACCCAGTGGTCTACTGAAGAACCTCTTCTATGCCGTCTTATCTCCAGTAGTTGATCTGTGCTTGATTTCTGGATATAAACAAACATCTGGAATAACAGCACAAACCCTCGCAGGTAATCTATACGCTCCATCATCTTGGCACTATGGTTCACTACCACTGTGCAGCGCCCTCTGTTGACACTGATGTTATATCCTTTGACGTTCCTTTGTTCCAATACAAGCTGATGCAAACGCTGTCTGGTTCCCTTAACAGCACCAAGGTTCTAAGAAGCCTGAATGGAACCAGTTCAAGAGCCAGGTTCTTTTGGTGGAAAAGGCTGATAGTGGTACATCTGAATGAATACGATTTCTTTAGGGACTACTTTGCCTTACAACACTGTGCATATACACTTCCACCGCTTTAAAAACAACAATTCTTGTATGAAAACCTTTAATAACCACCATAAAACTAAAGCAGTCAAGTCCTAAATCAGTCTCTCAGGCATCAGGGAGCACATTCATCACCACCGTACATAACAGCTTTATGTGTGGGAACCTTTAAAAGCATTAATGCACTTCGAACGTCTGGTTACCATCACCACTACTTTGAACTATTCTGACTGTGAGCTTCTACAACAGGGTCTACAACAGGGTCTACAACAGGGTCTACAACAGGGTCTACAACAGGGTGTCTTTCCCAGTATGGAACTGCTTGTCTTCAACTTGCTTGAATATATACTATGTTCATGTTCATCCTCCAAAATGAAAAGAAGTTTGGCTTCTGTGATTACCAAAGGGAATACACAAAGCAACATGCAAAAAACGGAGCAACAAGAAAAGACACGCTCGTCTTCTAAAGAAAAGAGAACTTGCTTAGAAGGAGAGAGAGTAAACACGCATGAATGGAACACAAAAGTTATTAAATAAACTGTACGTCACTTTATAGCTATTATTAAGCTGCTGGTTCAATTAGATCAAGGTCTGTTTTTCCTCCCAGAATGAAAAACGTAAGTAAATAAATAAGCTTTTCCAAATTAGTAATGCTGTTAACAAATACAGAACCACTAGAATAAACGTCCCTTTTAGTTTCTAGGGACTGTTTCGGCACTTACTGCGTTTGAGGTTAGATCCAGCTGCCAGCTTTCCCCAAATACTGCGTTCTCTTCCCTCAAATGAGGATGCAGCAACACGCTGTATTC
This sequence comes from Semaprochilodus insignis, assembly GCA_034552555.1. Lineage (NCBI taxonomy): Eukaryota > Metazoa > Chordata > Actinopteri > Characiformes > Prochilodontidae > Semaprochilodus > Semaprochilodus insignis. The sequence goes on from CM067494.1 coordinate 5,496,079, forward strand.
CGTGGTCCAGTGCGGTTTGTTGACACTAGCTCTTTGCTTCCCAGCTAAGGAATTGGGGAGGGATTACTACATGCTGTGAATGAGTCTGGCTATGTGTGTTGGCTTCAAGGAAGGAGCCCTTAACGGGAGGTTTAAAGGAAGAAGCCTGTTACGGGAGGTTTCTAAATAAGTACAAGTATAAAACTTTTGCTTCAGCTTTCCAAAACAAAGTAACAGCCCCTCTGGTACAGGCTGCGCCTCAGCAGACATTGAGACTGTAGTGGCTTAAGAGTACCTTCAGCTGTTTGGACCAGAAAAAAAAAGAAAAAAGAAAAAGAAAAACATAGAGGGAGTGGTTTAGACAGAGGGAGGGGGAAAAAGGGAAAGGAGGGGCTGAGACAAAAAGAGTGACCGAATGAAAGCATGAGACACAAGCAGAGGTAGGTGACCCCTCTAAGCCTCTTTGCTGTGGTGACTGTACTGTTTGCAGACAGGGATGGCAGATTAGAGGCCAGCAGCCACTTTAGACCTCCCCTCTGACTGCTAGCCATGCAGCATTATGGAGCTAAAATTAGCCCCCCGACGATCAAGGATGGGATGCAGGGGGACAAAGTGCAAATCAAGGGTGCTATTAGAGTAGGCAAGAAAAAGCAACAGCCAATCAGATGAGAAAGAGGGCCCGTTGAGCCATTTTAGCTTTCTGCCATTCGGCTGGGATTACTTTGTATTGTTTGGCCAAGAAGAAAGCACGGGTTCAATCTCTTTACAGCAAAGCCCAGACACTGGGATGTGTGTAGTAGAATGAACTCAAGCAATTGTAGGCTCTACAATTCATAATGAACACCCAAAACGAGGACCAGAAAAAGGTTAACAGCTATCGGGGACCCATAGAAGAATAATCAAGGTGTCAGGTCAAGGTCGATTTGTGACCTTGCTGATCAGCTCTTCCCGCAACAAGAGTTTCCATTAACAAAACATACATTACATAATCGCACTCAATCAAGAAAGTACATCAAAACCAGACTAATCAACGCCGGAACAAAGCCACAAATACCGAGCCAAGTCTATTTATCATTAATCAGCTGTTCAATTAGCACACACCACAAGATCCATGCAAAGCTTCTAACTCAACAAAATACCTCAAGATGCTCCTAACGAATGGAAAACAACCCACCATCCCATCACCATGCATGCTAACCACTTCCTTGTTAGTCTTCATAACCGCAAGCCCTTCAGGAAGATTTCGAAAAAGCTGTACCGGTCCAGCAACAGCTAAATAACATACTGAGGAACAATTACCAAACCTCAGCCATCTTACAAAAGCCTAAACATACAATCACCTTGAAGTTGGCCGTCTAGTGGATATGCCACTTTTGCAGAGCACAGGCTTAATGGAAACCAAATGGCTCAGATGGCTTGCTGGAGAAGCTGGAAGGCTTGCAACACTTGCTATAACAATATTAATTTTGCGGACGACTAGAAAGAAACTAAATGCACCTGTAATACAGTAGTGCAACTCTAAATTCAACATTACATTCAACTGAGAACTACATATGAAGGGAGAAAATATAAAAATCAATTGCTAACAATAAATGCTACTATGGGCTACTTGTTACTATGCAGTTTATGATTAGTATGAAGTTGTTACACACTGCATGGTGTTGTTTCTAGGCTCTCTACAATCGGGCCTTTTAATGATATGTAGCTATGATATGTAGATAGCCATGACAAACTCAGGAAAGCATTTTGTTGTAAAAGCTCTAGTTGCCAGACAAAAATAACAGCAAGGAAAACCCATCTGCTGAAATGTAGGGTATGTTTATGTGTGTAGTCCAGCTCTCTTAGTCTGGACCAAAGCTGAAAATGATACACTGTTGTGCTTTGGTTCTGCTGGGCTCAAGCTTTAAAATGATTTTGCCCGATTTTAACATCACTTTGCACCTTATGACGAGAAACTCAGGTCAGGAGCAGGTCCGAACTGTGTCCTCCAATCTGGCTCCAAAGTTATCGGAGGCTCCCTGATATTTTTGACTAACTGAGATCTAAACACAAGTCAAACAGAATAAACAACTGGGCAGATTTTCACATACATTTGAAAAATGCAAAATGAAGAAAGGAAGAGAAAATGGCAAGTGGGAAACAGAAGAGACAGGCCAGAGTAAACGACAGAAAGTGTCTAAATTTGTGATTCTTGTAAAGCGAACTAGCCTTAGACGATAGCATGACAGCAATGCTGCAGCATCTCAGCAAGTCTATGCACCCAGTCCACAGAGCAGACTCAACACAAGGTAACACTAACACATACTACTTCTCACAGTGACGCAAAAAATACCTCAGGAAATAAAACATAAGGTGGTGTCTAAAGCAACTGGTGCCAAAAATGCACTAATACAACACAGCAGCTACATTCAGTTTATTTAGATTGCAGTGAATAGGTCAGGAGGTGTAAGCTAAGCCTTCAACACAGTACACTAATATACATTAACCCACAACGTAATGTGCCATTTTGTCACGCTCCCCGGTCTTCCCGGCTCCTCCGCACTTCCGGACTCCACTTCCCAGAGGGCTTCGCGTAGTGACGTTGCACCCACGTGTTCACAGCCAGCCAGACTGACTCGCTCTCGGTCACCTGAGTTTTAGTCAGCTGATTCATTCTTGCTCCTATTTAAACCCCTCGCTTACGCTCGCTTATTGCGAGGTTTTGCCGTTTTCTCTGCATTTCCGAGCGTTATATTTCTGTGTTTCCTTTCTCTGTTTTCGACCCTTTTTGTCCCCGACTACTCTTTTCGCCTATTCCCCTTGTTACCTAGTTCACTGTGTCTCTCTGGCTTCTGATCTTTGTTTCCGTCTTTCGGACTTTCCCTTTGCCTAGCCCCTTTAGCTTGTTTGCTCCGCTGACTGCTTATTCTGGTTCTTGACCTCTCGCCTGTCCCTGACTCTGCCGCTCGCCTATCCCCATATTGCTTTGTTGCACTTGCTGTTTGGTTCGACTGTCTCCCTTTGTAATAAACCTGCCTGTCATTCAGCTCTGCTTACGTCGTCCTGGGTTCTTTGT
>CM067494.1:5514112-5645204 GCA_034552555.1 Semaprochilodus insignis
CAGTCTGTATATGTCAAAGTCATACAATCATAAGTACATTTTTGTCACAAAATAAATTTTACAGCCAAGTGGTCAAGGTGTTAGAGGAGCTCTAATCTCGTTGGCCGGTAGGTGGCGATAGAGGACGGGCTTGCACCTGAAGTACCTGAGAGAGAAGAAGAGAAAGAAAACAACGGTAATCAAGTCGCTGGGGCGCTTTATCGTGGCAACCGTAGCAGATACACAACACAACAACACCTCCCAAATTTACTCTACTGCTGCACATTTCAAGAAGCTCAATGTCTGGAAAATTGAATAATGAATCTTGGGTGAGTACGGATTTCTCTGTCCTGCTGCAGCAACGGCAATGTTTGTCTCATGGTTGCTTAATCAGCTAGCTAGCCAACTAAACAGTTACAGCGTTGCTATCTAGCTAACAGCGTTAGCGTACCCACTGTATAACTTTACATTGTTTTATTCGAAACGTTTTATCTAGACATTGAACAAGATATTTAGCTATCCGTGAAGCGAATTGTGATTTATGTATGTGTCACAGTGGTGTAACGTATATTTAACGTTTTAAGTTTCTACAAAGCCTATTATCCAGCCTCGTATGCGTTCCACCTTAAATAGTGCAGCAGTCGCGTGTTGCTGGGGTAACTACAGGCGCCAGAATGGAACTGCTGCACCGTTTAAGGTGGAACTGTAAATGTGAAGACGAAGCTGACAAATGAGTAGCCAATAGTTGCTAAAGCATGTATTCTTTTACTGATTTCATGCGCAACCCCACCTCATCACTACAATAGTTCTCTATTTAATAGACCTCTGTTCATTATTTATCCTTTAAGAGTCACACCAGTGAGTGTACAGGTTAGCTTTGAAGGGAAAGTCCACTAATGCTGTAAAACTTCTGAAAGAAAAACTCGTCAGAAAACTGTTTGTAACAGTTGTATGCCATATCTTCCTGTGAGTTAGCTTGTAGAGACAAGAAGTACTTCTAATATCTGGTTCGTTTTGTGAACACTTCTGATGAACAGGTTCAATTTCAAATCAGGCCTCTCTGAATTACTTTGTTTACATCTTAATATTTGAACTTGGGCAGAAATGTAGCAAATTTGGTGGCCTTTCCTTTTATTATTGTTGAATGTTTGGTTTACATGTATATCCAATATACTGTACCATAATTCTAGTTCATGCTGTTGTGGAAAATACCAACAGAAACGCCTCAGAGGGTTTTACTATGCACACAGCAACCCAAAGCTGTTGGTTATGCTGACCAAACCATAGAAGATCAATGGAGATGTGTCAGTTACTACTCTGTGTGTTACTCTGAAGGCTGTCTTAGGAGGGAAATATCCTAGCAATATCGGCATTAAAAAATGGAATTAAAGGCTGGACGGGCTGCAAAGTAAGCTGAAGGAACTATAAACGCAGCACAAAATAAGCTTGGCACGAAGTATACTAGAGGAAATTAGAAAATTGGAAATTAATAATTTGGCTACACCAAAAAAAATCAAGAAAAATCGAATGTTCTCACTATGAAAGTGAGTCCAAATCAGTGAAAATATTGGAATGGAAACGTGTGTGTATGTATGCTGCTGGTGGCTGATTAAAAAGTGATTATCACAGGGCAATCCAACTTTAAATACATGGTTGGAAATTTCTATGGACATATATAGAATTAAAAATTGGAACAATTCGGCTCATGTGAAACAATGAATTAACTGTGCGACCCCCTATAGGCCTGATTATATTTTCAACACTGGTGCTTTTTTAATGAAAATATCACTCCCTACTTGTATGTAGTTTTTTCTGTCTTGAGATCTGGGATCTTTTGGTGGTGTTTGTCTGATGCTAAATGTCAATCAGTCGCTCAATCAGTCAGTACAATTATTGGTCTGTTTTGCAGTGATGGTCTGATGTTTGAACTTGAGAATGGGAAGCCCAAGCTTGTATTATCCAGCTATGGTAAGTTCATGCATTGTGCCCCTTTAAGTATGACCATACATGTTTGTGTATATAGCATTTCTAGCATTTCAGTTAAGTTCTATCTGTAGCATCTTAATTACTGTACCTTTTTCAGATGAGTCAAAGGCCTTCAGTAAGGTGGGACATTGTCAGGTAAGTGTTGTGGCTTTGGAATGAATCTACAGAAGACTTGACATTTCACCAGAAAGTATTTGTAATGGTTGGAATTTGTTCATAAGAAAAGCACTGATGTAACAAGCAGGCATTTCTTAACAAAAAAAAAGATCCAGAATGGTTTGATGTGAAAACTCCCTACAGTGGTCGTGATAGTAACGATGTCCTGGAACGTCTAGAGTACAAATATAGCAATTTCATTTATGGTCCCAAATAGTGAGTGAACCTAAACATGTTGTGTAACTTAGTCTTTTGACTTGTATGTAATGTTGAATATGGCAAATCTTTTTAAATAAGTTTCTTTAGGGATTGTTTTGCTGTATGACCCCCGGTGCGTACCTCTCCACCATGAATATTAATGTTTGTGTATATATATGTGCTGAACCAGTCAGCCAGCATATTCATAACCATTCCACTAGCTTTTTCTGAGAGAGACATTAAATGCTTTGAAAGCCTGGTTTCTGTCACTACCATTGTATAAAGTTCTAACTTCACAACAAACCACTCTGAATTGTTTGATTTTATTCATTATAATAATTATATATACACAATTATACAGGGAAAATTTTTTAAAATTCCTCTTTAAACAAAAAAAGTTCCCAAACCTGTATGGTAGACTGCAAAACACAATTTTCTTCCAGTGTTTGAGGCATACTGTCATAAAAAGTATTTTAACATTCCCCAGCAGCTCCTTTTTCAAGAAAGCTTCTTTTAAAAAGTTGCCATGTTGGAGATACAAGTTGTTTTTGCTCTTTACATGTAAATTCCCATTCTATCTAACATCTCTACTGACCTAAATTGTCTTTATGCCAATATCAGGTACCTCATAGGAACAGAACACAGAAAAACACAGTCCAGTCAAAACAGTGTCCTAAAGAGCCCGAAAGACCTTCTAGACAGAGGAAGTGCGGAGATCCTGTAGACCAAGTTGAGAAGTTGACTGCACATACTCGCAGAAAGACCAAAGCCAAGGTCAACAAAGAGCACGGCAGCGTCATCGGTGTGGTCAGAGTCCAGACAGAGAGCAAAACAAAAACCACGGATGAATCCTCGAAAGTCATAGAGAAGACTGTGAAGGAGAGCTTGGTGTGCTTAACCCAAGAACAACTTCAGCAGATTCTCAACACCATTAAAGCTTCAGGGCAGAATGTACAAGAGGATTCAAAAACACACCTTCAGAACGGTGAGTTACACACGTTACATGGTCAAAAGTAAGTGGACACCGGAAAATCACATCCTTATGTATTCGTTGAACATCTCATTCCAAGTCCATAGGCATTATTATGGAGTTGGTCACACTTTACAGCTATAGCAACTTCAGCCTCTAAAATGCTTTCTTCAAAAAAAGTACAGTGAAAGTACAGTTCTTCAGAATGTCAATGTTGTAAGAGTTAAGAGTTCCCTTTAGTGGAACAAAGGGGCCCAGCTCAAAGCATGAAGAGAATGCGCTTCCACTGTTTCAGTGTAATTTAGCGGTACATAGTTGTATGCTTGATTTTATTCAGCTGTTAACCAGGAAGATGGCTGAAATAGCCAAACCCAACTAGTTTAGAAGGGTTGTCCACATGCTCTTGGTGTTGTAGTCTACTTACTTACTTTTACATGCCTACATTTTAATAAAAAAGACTTTTACATTTGACTGTATCTTTTGCTTACAGGAGGACTTACAGTTGATACAAAAGAGCAGCGTATTTCCAGTGGATCGGTGACTAGTGGAGCTGCTGAGCTGCTTCTGGATAGCAGCAATCACAGGCATAGAAGCTCACAAGGAAAAGGAAACAATGAAATGTAAGATATCAGGTGTAAAGGGAATTGAAAAACATTTTTGTGCTTCTGCATGTTCTGGGTCCAGGCAAAACAACTGTAGCTTGGTTATGACCATCAACAATGCTTTAGCTGAACTGAGAAAAAAAACCAACAACAATAGAATTTTGTGGAACTGTCCTTTAAAGGCACCTATTATACAGAATCCATAGTTGATATTTTTAAGTGGTAACAAAGTCAGTTCGGATAAGTTAATTCAGCCTTCCACAGACATTCTGTGACTTGGAGGCTGAAAAGCTAGCCATGCTATATTCCAGACCAGTATATTTTTACTTTGCAGACTTGATGAACACTGTCAGATTTGGTATAAAAGCCTAATTCCGCCAGTGTTTCAAGAATTCTGCATAATTAAATTAGGATATAAACAAAGTCGTTCAAAGTGGCTTGACATGAAGTGTACCGTTCTAGAGAAACTGGACAGTACGCCTCCACTTATTGTCCATTTTATAAGCTCCACTTATCATATACCACACACTTTGCAGTTCTGCAATTACAGCCTGTTGTTCGTCTAATTCTCTGTTAGTGTGTGTTGTGCTGGTGTGAGCGTGGCTCAGACACAGCAGTGCTGCTGCTGGAGTGTTTAAACACCTCCTACCTTGCTGGTGTACCTTATAGATGTAAAGTGCTGTGCTAAATGTCGTCTTTTTTTTACCCACAGGACACTGCCCACAGTACGCTGTTGGCCGGATGTTTTAGTTTTGGTTGGTGGACTATTTTCAGTCCAGGAGTGACAGTGAGGGGTTTAAAAAGTCCAGCTGCACTGCTGTGTCTGACCCACTCATTAAAGACTTTGTTAAAAGAGGTTAATGCAGTGTAAGCTTGCAACAGATCTGCGCTAACCAACCTTTTTTCCCCCTAGGCACAATTGTGTAATAATTATAAAGCGACCTGTCACTGAATATAACTGATTGCATCCTCTTGACATTATCTGTTCTCTTGAAACAGGAAGCCACCAGATTCGATGCTGTCAGGCCTGTTCGGCACTTTCGGAGAAAGAGAACGAGAGAGAGAAGCACTGGAGGCCAAAAGGGCACAATGGAGGAGAGAGCTAGGTATAAAAACAGGGGTAGTGTCTGATTGCACAATCAATACTGGAAGCCTTTGTGTAGAGACTGACAAGTCATTCAATATTAATCACAGGGCTGTAGAAAAAGCAGGAGGTTGAAGTGACTGAGCTAGATTAGTTGTTTATGTTGGGTTTAGATGGTGTGTTGTGGTTTAGTGCATGTTCTCTGTTCGTGTACAGATGAGCAGATGGCTCTTAAAAAGCAGAAGAAAGCAAATACAGAGGTTACGCTTCAGAGTGAACCTTCTACTGCCCCAGGATCAAGTGACAGGCCAGAGGTAAGCCAATACTACTGTCCCTTTCTTTGTGTTTACATATCGTACTTGTAGTATATGTAGATACATATATATGTGTGTGTGTGTGTGTGTGTGTGTGTGTATACATATAAGCTATATAAGAGTGCCCAGGTTGTTGAAAGGTGCCTGATTGTATCTAAGTCAGTAACCAGTATCCAGAAACCCCTTCTGTTAGGTAAATTCAGCACTTTAGGTGCACCCGTTTCTGACACAGGTGTTCAACTGCTTACACATTGTAATATAGTAAGCTCCTCTAGAGAGGCCGCACATGAGGTCCCCTTGTAAAGACCACCAGGATTGGGCTTTGGAGCGGTGGAATACCTTTGGGATGAGTTGGAGTGATCTGCAAATAATCATCCATAATCAGTACCAGACTTCACTAACGCTCTTGTGGCTGAAAGCAATCAAGACCCCACAGCAATGTTGCAGTATCTAGTGTAAAGTATTTTCGGAAGAGTAAAGGCTGTTACTGCAGCAAAGGGGAACAAACTCACAATTAATACCCTTGATTTCAGAAAAATTAGCAGTTGTCTTCAAACGTTTGAACATAAAGTGAATCCTGTGTCTGTTTCTCAGCCATGTAGCAAATAAATTGTGTTACAAACTGTTGAACTGCTCATCCATTTGTCGGTGAGATTACAGTTGTCTATAGCAGTCACTTCTTTCTTTTACGCATGTCTTTCCATAGGTGGAAGATGACAGGATATTAAGGACAGGCACAGACAGCACAAACAGCAGGCCAGTAGGAAGCCAGCAGACCCAAGGAAGCCAGAAGGTTCTTCCCTCTGCTATCCGCTCAGCGTTTGTACTCGGGGTAACCTTCATCATTATTTGACTTTTTACCTACAACTCTTGGAAGTATGTTTTTAGTCACTGTTGTTTAATTCATATAATGAATCATAATGAAACATGTCACACAGAAAAGATGCTTCTGCATATTTCTGAAACCATTGGCATTAGGGCTGCACAATAAATCATATTTTTGTTATCGCAACAGGAGCTTCCGCGACAAACAGATCATCAGAGTGGTGATGACGGAACATGTCAAATGACCTCATACATGCAGTACCAGAAAGACAGCACAAACCGTTAAAGCCCAATGAGTACTTTCCTTGTGCTGGGTTTAAACCCTGTTGTCCTTAACCATTCAGACAAATGGTTAAATACCAATAACACTTACTCACTCATCTTCTAACCCACTTAATCCTACTGGGTCATAGGGGGTGCTTCAGCCTATCCCAGGTCTCAAAGGGCAGAAAGCACCATACACTTGACCATCACAAGGCAGACACAGACAGACGTACACATTCACACACTCATTCACACCTAGGGGGCAATTTAGCATCTCCAGTTCATCTGCCTGCATGTCTTCAGACTCACCCGGCGCTACCCACTTGACACCGCTGCCCACAAAACACACAGAGACATTTACATGTGGTAAAAACACGCCACACAGATTAGCTCAGGCTCTACTCTATTCATGTTAGCCAGCTGGGCTACTGAAGCTTGCTATGCCTCCCAGATTCCTTCAGCATTAGAGTCCCGGACCAACTAAGAACACAGTGCCTAACTACACTCAACTACAAGCAGTGACAGCACTTTTAGGGGCCACTGTATTCATTCTGTTACTCCATGTTTCATGTTTACTTAGGAGGCCGCACCACTGGAACATGCCTTCAGTGAAGAGAAAAAGGACCAGCAGAGGCGCTGGCTACAAGACTTGGAGCAGCAGAGAGAGGAGGCCAAGCTCCGGAAGAAGTTGGAGAAACAGAGCCAAAAACAGGTACATACCTAAAAGGTAGAATCCTTTTGGATATTGCCACTAATTTCCATGTGTTGGTCCGGAGAACTTACTGGGATTATGTGTTCTTAGGCTGAGGACCATGAGCGCTGGGCCCTGCATTTCGACTCCTTTCAAAGGCGTGTTCCTCTTGACCCACCTGCAATTCCAGCCTCAGATAGAGAGCCGGATGTGGGCAGTTCCCTTTCCCATCACCGGTCACCATCTGGTGCTTTGTCCACAGCTTGGGAGGCCACGAGCACGTTTGGAGGGGACAGTATGGGCAGAGCCAGTGTGGACACCACTCAGGGCTTTCAACACAAATCCAGGTTTGTTGTAGTAAGATGGCAACAAAAAACCCAGTTGTGTTTTGGTTTCAAAAGGGAAATCTGTATAACACGTTCAGTCTCTTTTTCTGTTTTCTTTTCAGTTACCTGCGTACCATGACTGCTCTTCTAGATCCAGCCCAAATTGAGGAAAGGGAGAGGAAGCGTATTAAACAGCTTGAACATCAGGTAAAAGGTGGAGTTTGTGACCCATAAGTGTTAAAGTTTGTTAAGTGTATTGAACAATAAAAACTCATTTAAGAATAATCATCAGCCCCAAGACGCAGGTGGACCCTATTGTGTTCTTTGTTGCTGTAAGTGCAAGTAGGGTTTATGTCATTTTAAAATTTTGTGGTTCTATCTTTGAAACAAAGGGGTTCCATCTACTGCTCCCCCCCACCCGGAGTCCATACATGGACTTCAATCACTGTGTACTCCCTTTAGCATCCCCTTCGGACCTTTCAGATGCAGTAACGTCCATTGCAATGTCCATTGCTGAAATTAGTGGTACTGTGTCCTTGCTATATACCAATTATGGTAATATCTATATCTGCGTAGTGTAATAATAATGGAATAATAATTTTGGCTTCCAGCGTGCTATCGAGGCTCAGGTGGAGGAGCGGAGGCGCCAGAAAGAGAAAGAAGAGGCAGTGCGCCGGGCACTGGAGCAGGAAGAAGAAAGAAGGGTGGCGAAAGAGAGGGAGCTTCTGCAGCAGCAGTATCTTAAAGATACACAGCGCCAGAGACAAAAAGAGGTAGACACCCAGTGGAATTTATTCAGACTTGAAACAGGTGTGCTACAGGTCTAAATCTTGTACACACTTGCATATCCAGTTTTTCTTCAAGAGTATTAATAGGTGGTTTGCCCTATCTGCTCTTCTGGGAAGGTATTACGCTAGATGTTGGAACAGAAGTTTTTAACATGCCATCAAAATTGTTATTTCCTCACATTCTGTTGATAATGTTAGTTGATTCTGGAAAGTTTTGAAGTAAAAATCATACATACAGGAGCTGAATTCACTGATTAGAAGTTGTGTCTGTATATGTCAGGACATGTATGTTTCAATGAAAATATGAGGGGCAAATGATGTTTTAACAGTTATCCTTCAGGAGTCACTGCCGCTGTTTTTCGAAAGGTTACGCTGATTGACTGGCTATTGCATTGAAGACTGTGCCACTACTCTATTCCATTTCACAATCAGAATTTTTTTTCCATCGCAGACAGTGAAACGGCATTAAACTTCGTGTTTAAACATAAGTACACATTAGCACAACCGTAGAGCATAGCAGTGAACACAGAAAAGCATGCACAATATACTCTCCTCTCTAGATTTATTAAATTAGACTAAAAGTGGACTTCCAAAGATTTTACACAATGTTTGAATTATTCAGTCATTAAGATGTAAACTGTTGTATTCAGGGTGGTCTGATGTGAAATGGTTCATTGCAAATAAAAATGCCAGCTCAGATTTCTATACAGTAGTGGTGAGGAGAACCAGGAATTGTGATTTAATTTATATAAACCAACCCACACATCTTATGAGGGTTTATATATATAAGATAGCTTTTATGTATTTATGTTTTATGTGGTTGTTTAGACGCGTAGCACTATTTTGCTTCAGTGCCCTGCATCTACCTCTTCACTCGGGATTAAAAAAAAAAAAAGTTTTACAGCAAAATTAAAACTGTCCTAAATGTCTCAGTCATTAGGTAACACGACCATAACCATTTTATCTAACTTTTTAAAATCTGAAATCAACTTCTCTAAGTAAACAAATAAATAAACAAATACTTTTTTTTCTTTTCTTGAGAAATGTGTCCATTTTGATCCGGTCACTGAAACCAAAATTGACTGTTGTATAACGTCAAAAATGTTTTCAGTGATGTTAAAAAAAGGGGAAAACAGGAAAAAAAGGAGAGCCGTGAAAGTGCTCTGAGAAAGTGGCCAGGCGGCACCTATGTTGTCTCAAGCTAAAGATGTTCCATCAGCCTGCTATTAGTGTTTTTAACCAACTCCCCCTGACTACAGGCCCACGGACCACCAGAGGGTGCTTAACATGGCCCACTGCTGGTCTGCGGTCCACAACTCCACAACTTAAACTCAGAGCCAAATATAATACCAGATATTCCATTATTACCCAAACAAGATTTGCTTACATTCAAAATGATGTTTCTGAAACGGTAACAGCTGATGGAGCAGGAAATGTTTTGTGCATTGCATTTTAGGAGTTACAGTCACGCAAAACAGAAGAGCTGTACCTGAGTGTTCAGAGAGCTCAAGAAGAAGCACAGAAAGACAAACATCTGCAGAGAATTAAAGAGCTAGCTAGGAAAGGCCATGACGTTTCCAACCTGCTGAGAAGTCTGGAGGGTGAATCCGTCTCACAAGGTAGAAATGTTAACTATATTTAAATGATCTTTAAATAATGTTTATGAATACTGTAATATTAGTGCTTTTCAGTACACAGATTACAGAGCGCCGTGCATTTTGTCCAATTATTACAGCACTGAGTGGTCAAAGTTCAGCAAGTGTGGCTACATGGGACGCAGCACAAAGAGTGGAGATTGTCAACACCACGAGAAAAGACACAGCCGTTCAGACAGGTAACTTGTTATAGTGTTTGACGGAGAACAGTATGACTGTATGTCATCACAAAGTTTCACAGTATGCTTTGTATACTGCATGCAGCTGCGACGCTACTGTCCTTCAGGTCAAATTGTCTTCGACTATCATGATATTTTTGGCACATCCTCCTCTATTTTGATGTTTCTTATTTAAGGGACACATATGGCGTCTTATGTTCCAATCATTCTTCTTCAATGCAGAGGTCAACAAAGTCAGCCCATCTGAGACCGACATCACCGTTAGTACCAATGACGACATACAGGTTCCAGCTGTTCCCGTGGAGTGCAAGGCTTCTGCCAGTACCAAAAGACCCAGACGTGAGGCCAGAATCACTGAAAAGAATGGTGGAAAAGAGAACGTTTTCGTGGCACTCAGAGAAGCAGACCCCTACGAGGCCTACGCACGGACAGACAGGCCCCATGCACAGCAGTCTGGGAAGAAACCAGAGTGGAATACGCAAAGGCCAAGTAAGCCATTTGTTCCAGCATCGGAGCGTTACCCTGCCGTCCTACAGCGGCACAGGCAGGAGAGCAGAATGCGCCGCCAAATGGAACTCATGACGTTAGTGGAGAGGAACGCTTCCTCCAAAACACCTCAGCAGGATCCTCCTTCACGCTCTGTGAACACATCTCACATTCAAAGGCACATGCACTCGGCTCATCGAAAAGTAAGGGTGATGAGCATGAATGGACGTGTTTAAAGGTGCCATAGAATGCGTTTATTCAGTGTTTGTAAATTGTTCTCTGATGTTCTGTATAGAAGGTTTGGGTGGGGTGAAAAATGCCAGGATGATCTTTTGCATGCACATTTACACCCTAGGATTTGGTCCTAGGATGAAATGAGCCGTCTTCTCTTTTCTGATGAGCTCATGAATAATTAGATTGCTCTGATTTGCTGGTTTACAGTGAGGCACTGTGATGATCACACAGGAGCAGCATGTCTAAATAGACAGACAGAACAATAAAACGAACCTCTATGTAATGAGCTCGGTAGTCATGCTATTTAGCTAGCTATGCTAGTTACTAGGAGCTTGCTATTAGATATACTAGCTACTCGCTTTCCATCTGGACATCAACACACTCAGTATGGAACTCTCAGTTTAAGATGATCTGCTTTAACTGTCAAATCACATGGTTGCTACTTACAGGCTGCTGTTGGGGCTGTGATGCTAATAAAGGTGGAACTGTTCTTCTCTTCAGTCTCCTCAGTGTTAAAGGCCGAGCGAGGCTGCTCAATATTGTTCAAGGTTGAGAAACTGTCTTGAATTAAATGTGCAGAACAAACAAACAAACAACTCTGAATTAAAGTCGGGCTTCCTATATACCAGCTTGAGTTGCAAATTTTTGTGTTCCACCTTAAATGGTGCTGCACTTTGATTCTGGCTCCTGTACAAGCTGTAGTATTTTAAGGTGGAATGGAAGATTTGATTGAGAAGCTGGCACTGTGAAGCCAACTTCAGCCTCATTTGAAGATGATCAACCATGCCTAAAGACCATTTGGAATGGTATGAGAAGCGGTAGTGCCCCTTTCACAGCCTGAATGGTAGATTTCTGCTGTTGACATATCAGTTCCTTTGTTGTCGTTGTCTCAGTGCGTGGGAACGTGAGCTGGGTTAAGTAAATTTGTGGGTGTATATATGTTATGTAACAGTCTAGGATTTTGGAATGGGCTCGTTTTACTGTCCTCTTTTGTAGATGCAGGATTTGTATATGAAGGACGAGCAACAGTGTTTAAAGCTCACAGTATGTCAGTTCTACGTACTGAACTCTCCTTATACCACCTACGACAATGTTAATACAGTTTTCCATTCCATGGCGCCTTTAATTTAATGTGGTTGTAATAATGAAACTGGCTGCCTGTTTTTATAGTTTCTCATAGAAACTTTTCTACACATTTTCAGGGTGATGATTCACAGAGAGCACCATCCACTTCTGCCACTCAAAGGTATGAAGATGAGCAATGCACTAGTGCATTATTGGTTTGTTGTCTTGCCTGCAGTACATCAAAATAAGACCTGGGTCATAAAAGGAAATAAAATTAGTGCTTATATTGATGGACAAAACCAGAAACGTTACAAACAGGTGACAACACACAGGCACTCTCATACGACCTCTATATATTCTAGAGCAGAATTATTTAATGCCTGTTATGAAATGAATTGAGCCCTAAATTGAGCTAAACAGAATTTAGAATTCAGAATTTAAACATCTCACAGTCTTGCTTAATATTATTTAAGAACCATAGACTAGGGCAGCAGAAGAAATCTTTTGGTTCCAACAAGATGTAAGATTCTGTTACATTATTTACACTCATCATCAAAATAATATTTGCACCCAAAAGGAATTGTCAGATTGCCAAGCTATTTCAAAGAAGATGAAGATTACCTGGGACAATAAATGATGATAACTTTAGACTGATATGGGCAATATTTATTGAGCTACTGAGCTTGAATATTCTCACAGTTCCTGCAGATTGTGCGGTAGGGGTGGAGGTGCAGTGACACCAGGCCTTCTGGACGTGTGATGCACGACAACAAACCGTTCATCTTGGCGCTGACAGGAATGAAACTTGGAGGGTGGGTTTGACATTGCGAGACATGCGAATGATTCAAGTTTCACACTCGTCCGCCCACGTGACAAAAGCAAGGACAGGCCTTATTGCTGTACCTGACTGACCCAACAGTCACCATTGTGGATATTCAGCGAGCAGTGATGCCCCCCATGAGTCATCCTGTTAGTGCCAGCACAAAGGCACAAAGACTGCAATGGTGTCACGCCAGACTGTCATGGAGCAGGTCATCTTCAGTGATGAGTCCCGCTTTTGGAGGCACCATGGTCAGCACCAAGACAAGCGTTTTGTTATCACACGTCCAGAAGGCCTGGTGTCACTCCATCTCAGGACCCCAGGACACCATTAGGTACCTCTACACGTCCATGCCGAGATGTCTGGCATGTTGCATTAGCAAACGTGGTGATCCTACACCATACTGAGAGACACTACTTCTGTATGTGTAGCTCAATAAATATTGCTCATATCAGTCTAAATTGATCCTCATTTATTGTTCCTGGTAACCTTTATCTTCCTTCCCAATAGCACTGCAATCCCACACGTCCCATTTTTGAGTAATGAGTGTTTTTCTGAGTTTATGTGGCTTCATATACTAAAACAGTTCTGCTTAACCATTTCCGACCTCTAATAACACCATATAATGAAACTGTTTTTGATTCTGTTGTATGTGTGTAAATTACGTAATGTAAATGTAAATTAATGTAAATGAATCTTCTAATTGCTTGTGTTGTGGCCTCATTGAAAAAGCAGTCCAGGCTGAAACACTCCCTACTTTGCAGTGAACAGGTCAACATATGTAAATGTTTTATTGACCTCACAAAACCAGTGAATTTAAAATGGGCTGTTTAGTTAGTTTCCATGGTTTGGACTGGAGAGGGAATGCTACATTTTTGAATACATGCAACATCAAACTTTTGTGTTTTAAAGAAAGAGTAAATTTAAGTCTCTATGACACAAGCCCTTTAAATTGTTTCTAAATGTATTGCACCTTTCCCATTTTGCCAGCAGAGGGCACTCTCCACCAGTCCCGGCCGTGAAGCACAGACTCCAGCAGTTTCACCAGTCCTCTCCATCTCATATAGACGACCCTCCAGACAGCAATGATGAATGGTCTCCGTCATCTGACTACGTACCTTATGTGCGGACTGATGAAGTTTACCACCTGGACCCTCTCGCCCCTATCTCCAGACCCACCACACACGAAGCCTCACAGAAAACACACGCGGGTATGTTCATAAAAGCAAATGATCACAACTGAACATAAATAAGTACTTCCTGTTTGTAAACATGTCAGTTAGTTGCCACCCACACGGAAAGCCGTCACTGATGCACCTTTAATCCGTCTTGTGTTGTTTAATTAGATGTGAACCGCAGCAGACAGCCCACTCCAGTGGTCCAACGGGACCCCCTGTTACATCCAGAGCTGCTGAAGAGCACAGAGAGGCAGCAGGCCATTCTCAAGGGTTTATCTGAACTCAGACAGGTAATATTCAACTATGAGAGATGACCTTCATAACACAGTCTAAGCAAACACTTGCATATGATTCAACTTTTCAAAAAGTTCAAATAAAAAATAAAAATAATAACTTTTGATGTAAATCGATTCTTAAAAATATTCAAGTGTATTAAACTAAAATAACCTTGACAGGCCGTGTCTCATGTATTACACTTCTCTACCAAAGGGAGGGAAAAGGCCAAATAAACTATTTAACTGATACGGATTGTACATAGACAACAAATTAAATGTTCAAACTGACTTTCTTTTTTAATGTGCCCATTTTAAAATTGATGCCAAAGATCTGCAAATTTTGGACACTTCCACTTCACCTCAGTCCAACCCAAATGAGCTCAGGTCCGGAAAGGCAGCAGCATTTCTGAGTCAGTTTATATCTGGTTTCTTGTTTACATGGTAGAGTTTTAATTATTTGCATGTGTGGTAGCAATGATAAACTGTGCTCACAGACAATAGTGGGAAGTGATTCTGACCTCATGCAGCAATTCCCACTACAGAATTTTGTTGAGGTTTTTTTGTTTGTTTTTTAATGCAGTGTCACCCAAAGACCCACACAATATTGAGGTTTTGTCTCTGAATCTTTTGTTGATGTTATACGACAGAGGATGAAATCTCCAAGTTCTATTCAACACTGAGGAATGTCATTCTTGAATTGTTGCACTACTTGTCGGTACAGTCTTTCACAGTGGTGAAGTCCTCCCATCTTTACTCTTGTAGGACTCTGCCTCTCTGAGATGCTTATTTATACCATGTCATTCCTGAATTGATGCACTATTGCCATTACAGTCTCCTCATCTTTACTTCTGAAAGACGCCATCTCCCTTAGGTGCTCTTCTATCCCAGTCATGTTACTGACTTGTTAAGTCACGTAATTAGTTTTCAGATCTTCCACCAGGTGTTTTTTTTTTTTTTTTAACGTTCCACAACTTTATTAATTTAAAATATTATTTAAATTTGAGATTACAAGATGCACTTTAATTCCTAAGTAATTATATTCAACTGTAATCATTGAGGTCAGAGATTTACACACCTACTGCATACCATGTACGAGGCTGATCATCTACATGCTTCTGTTTTTCTTTTATTTCCAGGGCCTGTTGCAGAAACAAAAAGAACTAGAAAGCAGCTTAAACCCTTTACTGCAGGGACAGAGCAGAAACCACTCACCAGCTTTCCAGCCTATGTGAGAGAACCCATCTCCACAACGAGTATAACGACACATCAGCACTTTACTTCCTACACCGTTTTACAACGAACCACTGAAAATGGGGACTAAAGCATGGGACTGTGGCTCAGTCAAGCTTTGCAGGTGCTGCAGTTCAAACAGGCACTTTTACTGAACTTGGTTCTGAACAGTATTGTGTGTATTTCTTAAAGTTAATTTGTGCTTCTTCATGTATTGAATGTAGACTGATATGGTAATTAGGGTGCTTAAGTTGATTGGTTATGGTATTATTTATTGGGTTGCTAATTCTGACTTTAGTTCACTTGAACTTGACCATGTGACTTTTCAACCAGCTACCTTGAGGTTTTAATGTGAATTAAAGTATTTTTGATTTTATAAAATTTGCTGTATTATTTGTTGCATAAAAGCGGATACGTTGGTTTGCTGTATAGATGTGTCAGTGTTTCCCTAAAACGCTCTTGCTATTTTGGTTTTGGATGCTACTTGCTGCTCCAGGCAGAAATCATCAGAATAGCTCAGTCCTTTAAATACAATGTAATGACGACTCTTTCTATGTAAAATGGTACCCAGAGATCTCATATTGGTGTTCTCTCCTGAGTATAATCATCATTCAACATCAGTTGATGTTTTTCCAAAGAGGAAAAAGTAGGGAAACATTTCAGTTCAACACAAACTTACCTGGGGGTTGACAGCAACAACAGTAACAGGTGAGCGTATAGCAGAAAGCACATGGCTGTTTTAGCCTACAATGTTTCCACACTATTATGAACACAGAAGTAGCTCAGCATTAACAGACACTAGTCTGAAGTCTTTAGTCCTTAATGGAAAATGACACTAAAAACATCCGTGGTGCTTGCAGCTGTCTGGACCTTAACAAGTTTGAAAGTCGGCAACAAACAAGATCAGAATCAAACCTCATCTTTAAATTCAATGTTAATTTTTTATGTATGGACAAGTGAGGAAATGTACTCCCTGTTAAAGACAATTAAACAGCTGCTACACGTGTTTTAATGTACTTGTTTTACAGCCTTCTTTTAAAAAAATAATGTTAACATTAAAACCAGGGTCCTGCAAACCCTTTTGCCTGTAGTGTTTTCCAAAAAGAAAAGTAAACCAGACAATTATCTAACAAAATCTGCAAATACAAATATGTACAAAAGGTGAAATGATACAGGGTTTTGCAAACCATTTGTGTACTAGACAATGTTTCACTTTTTACTTTCAAAGAGAGAGGGGGAAAAAAAAAATAGTCAAACAATTTCAAGATTAAACTATTTACAGACTCAGCTGGCTCACCAGCCACCAAAACCTCCTCTACGAGGAGGATATCCGTTCCCTTGGAAAGAGGGATTGCTGTGCCAGGCGTAGTTCTGGATAAACTGAGTCCGGTGAACCGATCCTAATCCCAGACCTTGCTGAACGCCCCAGACGTTTGAAGCCGCTCCTTGTGCCAAGCTGTTGAAGGCCATCTGCATGTTACCGGTTGGCAGGAACCCTCTTAGGCCTGAATGTGTGACCATACCTAGGCTGTTGGCCATTGACCTCAGTCCAATAGCACCATTCTGAGAGGGATGTCCATGGCTGTTTAGACCCACAGACCCTTGAGGCCACAAAGTGCTGCTCTGCAGCAACATTCTGTCCATACTAACTAAAGCATTATTCATGCCATAAGCCATAGTTCCAGGCGCTGGAAGTAGGCCAGTGCTGTTGGTGTGCTTTCCATTATCTAGCACCACAGCATTATCCTTGGACTGGGTGGTAGAGGAACTGGCGGAGAGCATCAGGTTCTCGGAGGTAGCAGCTTCTGATGCATTCTTTTCCTGACCACAGACACTCTCAGCCTCACTGATCTTTGGACTTATTTGGGTTTCAGCAGGAGTATTTCTGTCAGTTGTTTGATTCCAGGTAGGTTGCATGTCAGCAGAAGTGCTGGTGGTCTCTGTGGCTACAAAGTTTGTTCTAGGGGAAGCAACTGGGGCAGATGCAGACTGTTCGTTCAGGCCACTGCTTGTTCCTGGGGAAGCTTCATCTTTAGCACCAGCCTGGGAGAGGGTGGCATGTTCTAAAGCAGACAATGTTTCTATAGCACCAGGTTCGTGCATTAGGACTTCTGCTGTAGATTTTTCCAGTAAAAGGCTAGGCTCTGAGGGCATGTCACTCTGACCGAGGAAGCTCTGATGAGGATTGACACTGAAAGAATCTTGGGATAAATGACCTTGTGAGGAAGTTGCCTGCATTTTGGCCACCCTGAATTGGGAAATTGCTGCTTTCAAAGCTTCAAAATCTAATTCCTTTGACGCCCCACTAGCAGATGAAACTTCACTGACTTTATCTTCAACTGATATACATGGGTTTGGATCAGCTGTAACACCAGATTCTTGGTCTGGAGCAAAAGATGCAGTGCCCATGAGATTCAGCTGTCTTCTGGTTGAGGTGTCCATTTCAGAACCCAGACCCATTTCCTCTTCCCTCACTATAGGCAAAAAAATAAATTAAAAAACATACCTGAGTACAAGCCTAATTTTTAGCATAGTGGGATCTTCACAGCAAACAAGCGCTCTGAGGATGCTTGAGGACCCAAAAAAAAAACAAATTCTGAAAAACATTTCTGTAGTAGTAGCGAAGATGAATAAAGGTTGACATAAAGGACATCCTTATATACAAAGACAGAAAATTATTGTTGCGCTTCATCATGCAAAACAGATTGGGGGAAAAAAATGGAAATGAAAAAATATTATGAATGCTTTAAATAGAACACAAAGACAAACCGAGCCACGTTTCAGCTCGCTGAATGCTCAAAGTTCTGTTCGCATTTTGTGCTCTATTTAATGCAATGCATATACAGTAGCGAGACTTTGTCTGGCAGTGTGCAGGCAATATTTTTTCTTGTACATACAAAAAGACAAGACATGAATGGACCAGGATGCTCCTAGCAAAACAAAATAATGTCTATAAACAGTCAATATGTTGAATTCAAGTACTAACTCCCACTCCCAAACCTTTGTCAAAAATCTAATTCATATTTTCCCTGCCAAAACATGCTTGGTGTCTAGAATTAACTTCTTTAGTTTTCACATTATAGCTATGAGGCTAATGCAGTTACCAAGTAATGAAGCCGTATAGCAGAGACATTATGAATGAGAGGATCCGTCACTGGTGAAATATGAATGGAAAAGCTCTTAGCGCCCAACATGGTGTCCGTTTATGGAGAAAATCCTGCCCTTCAAGAAAAAGAGCCAATCAGCTTGCTTGTTACGGGTTGACGATATTGTGGTGTTACCACGGAAAGGTCCCCTCGTTGTGGAAATCAAACTGAAAAATAATGTTTTTTGTGTGTTACTGCAAATCATTTATAAGGTGTATGTCAGATTCTGTCAGTGATTCTGCATGTTTCGGAAACTGTAATCTGGCCTTCAGTTTTGAGTATTTTGTTTTCTCCCCATTCAAAAAGGTAGGAGCTTGGTTTTGTAAGGCTGGAAATAACAGCTTGACAGCGTTGCAAAGTGGCCACCGAGTGACCAGAATTTCTTATTCTTATTATTTGCTTTTTGCTCTTAGCCATTGTTTAGCATATTGTAAACTGCTTGCCTATATTTACTGAAATCTATAAAAATGGACACGAGTACAGACAAAATCCTGGCTTCAAGATGGCGTGTAGTACTTCTTTTAGCTATGTGACATTCCTCAATGCTACTGGGTTGCTACTCAACGGTCCAGCGCAGAAGCAAACTTTAGAAACCATTCATGTCTGGACTGGCTACAATTAGGGCCATTTCAAGAACACATTTCATGTACATGATATTGTACAGAAAATCCAAAATATAAAACTATCCACTGCAGTATTAAAAACAAAAACAAATTTGTTTAGATATGAAGGTGCACAAACATGTTGGACACAATGTTCATTTTTCCCCTTCAAACAATGCTGACTTACATGTTGGTGAGGTAGGACAGGACTGCAGATTTGAAGATGGGATTTTGTCACAAGCTTCTCCAATCAGGCTGGCCATGCTGTACAGTATGTCATCGATGTTGGCAATTACTATGCCACTGCTGGAGTAATGTGGAAACATCTCGAATCGGCGCTCTGTAGAACAGAGTAAAAGCACAGGACAAGTTAATAATAAAAGAGCAATCCAATTTATTTTATTCCTCAGTCACTGACAGTGATTGTAAAACATTCTACATACTAGTTCACCAACTTTTAACGATAACGAGTACATATCTGGAAATATCTTTATGAATACATTTACAATGTACGATTTAAGTAGGAGGAAGCCATACTGGTTGCAATACTATGCCATGATCTGAAAGCTACAGATTTTGGTGGAAATGATAAGTGTTGTTTCCAAGGACTACAAAGATGATCGCAACACCTAGAACGCAGTGTGAACAAAACAGCACCTGTAAGAAAGATAACGTGGCGCTGTCCGATGTTCTGAGCTTGAAGCTTCACCAGACAGTCCAGGTCAGGAGCTTGTCGTGACTGGCCATCACACTCGTGGTAAGACAAGAACTCAACTATTTGCTTCTTGTGGTAAGCTGTGAGCAAGTTCAGAATATTCAGGGCTTCACTGTTGCACCTGGAAATATTGAAAATATGCTAGTTAACAGTAGCGAAGCATTTTCGTAGCCTGGTTAGACATGCATAAACACCATTGCATAATGAAGCTTGAAATGAGCTCGCTCCGCTTTTTCAGCTCCATTATATACATCATAAAGAACCATCATACAACATCTATATTCTCCATGAGTAGCACACCTTTCAGAGATCACAATATGTTTCATTCATTTGTTCGAACCGCAGCTAATTCCAATGAATGACATACCTGCTTTGCTCTTTAACTTTTTTGTGAGTTTTACAGTGCACCCGCCACCTCCACGGACTCTCTGGTGTGTTAAGCTCCTCCAGGTACTGGAGAAGAGTTTCAAGTCTCTCTGTAAGAGAGGAAAAAAATAAGGATTTATGGATATATGTCTGTTTTTTAATAATGCCCCAATGCCATAAAAATACAATTAATCAAAACACTTGTGATTCTTTGAGTGGTGATTATGATCAATTCGATTTGATGCAAGATGCCGTGCTGCAGTGGTATGGCACAGCCTCAAAATCAAAATCACAATGTAAATCAACATAGTCATGGCAAGAGTTGTTCCTTTCTCTTTCCCTTCTTCTAAACTGTGAGGACTGTTTCTAGCTATTGATGTAATGTCCTGACATGGACAGTTAACTCTAACCAAGCCCTGGTACGTGCAAGATCAGTAGTGTGGAATTAGGGAGCGTCCCAAAAATAACTTACCCTGTTTGATGAAGTCAGGGTTAAGGACGAATTCATCAGACACAATGAAGCCCCCTGAAACAAACAGTTCATTGTAGGTGTGATTCCTGATGTCATCAAGACTGTCTACTCCAGCAAAGCTTACTGATGGCAGCTTCTTCAGAGAGACTAATGCAGGTATCTGTGGGGGAAAAAACTGGTTAAATCTTGCGGTGTACACTTCCTTACTTTGTGATTTAAATGTCAAGCTTATTTTCTGTGGTTATTCATATTTATTTTTACCCACAACAAGATAATAATACATGTGGTTTTGTCATACCTTATGAATGTGGTTGGCGATGTCTATATTTTGGATGATTATAAGAAGCTTGTCTTGACTGTCTTTTTTTTCAAGGAAGGTCTGAGGATCACACTCTGAATTCCCAAGCCTCTTGAGGTATTCCTGTAATAGTCACAAACAAAATCTTTTCAACATCTAAATATCTAAATACAGAGAATAAGCAGAGGTGGTATTATGAAAACGCCTGTTACTGTTGTCATACTTCACACATTTTATTTTGGAGGACAGATGAGACAAACATTCAAGTTCACCTCAATAAAACAAACTAAATTCAAACAGGCATTAAAGGTGCCACAGATTGAAAAACAGTACTTATACGGTCATATCTGAATAATAAAATATATATATATATATTTTTAATATATATTTGAATAATCAAAGTGAAACTGAAACACTATTGTTCATCCTTCAAATACAAATCCTGCGTTTAGACAAGAGGACGATAGAACAATTCCAAAATCCTAAACTGTTACGCAATTAACTCATTAATGTTTGCGTTCCCACAACTTACGTACATCAACAACGGAGCAACAGCAATGAAAATTGTAGACTGTGTAGAGACATACAACGTTGCAGGGTATGAAGGCAATTTCAGCACTTCTTTTAATACCCTTCCTAAAGAAATACGGTTTATGTTCAACTTTAAACGAGGCTGAAACTGGCTTCCTAACCTCCAGCTTCTTAACTGAGGGCTCTGTTCCACCTTAAATCCTACAGCTTGTACAGGTGCCAGAAAAATCACTGCAGCACCATTTAATTCTAAGTTTTAGTTCGCTGTGCACATTTCACTCCAGACAGCTTCTTAACCCTTGGACAATATAGAGAAGCTTTGCTCAGTGTTTGACATCGAAGAAACTAACAGGAAAAGCCGTTTCACTTTATTAGCATCACAACCCCAACACAAGCAGCCATGCAGCGTGATTTTATCCTCTTTTTGACAGTTGAAGCAGATTAAACAGACAGTTTTGTAGTGATTACCAGCTTAAATGTACCTTGTGTTGATGTCGAGATCGGAAGCAAATAGCTAGTATAGGTAACGTCAGCTACTAGCAAGTCTAAAGTAGATAGCATAGCTAACTAAATAACCTGATGACCAAGCTTATTTACAAAAAGGTTTATTTTATTTTCTCGTCTGTGTATATTTCGACATGTTGCTTCTGTGTGATCACTGAGGTGTCTCACTCTAAACCAGAGCAGAGTGCATCAAATTATTCATCAGCTCAACAAAAAAAGGGAAAATAACTTCTTTCATTCAAGGACCAAATCATAGGGTATAAATGGGCATGTAAAAAATTAAAAAAAATAAATCATCTGGATATTTTTCACCCCGACCAAACTCATACCTTTTATGGAGACATCAGAGAACAATTTAAAATACTGAATAATTACATTCTATGGCACCTTTAATACATTTTAGTTCAACTCTTAACATCCTGACTTTGTCTTTAGTTCACCTTTAGACATATTACTCTAAACACTGAAGCCTTTGCTGCATACTCAGTTTACGGCACATAACGAAAGAAACTGAAACTGTCCATATTTCAACTGCTTTTACAAATATATCAAGTACAGAATTTCACCATCTTTTAATCTCTTCTATGTATACCTTTGTTTCTACTGCAGGTCGTCCAAATTCACACCAGCACTACAGTTTGTTCAAGGTCATTGACACTAGTTTGTTTTTGCTGGAAAAGGTTGGGTGTGTGAGCTCCAGACTGATAGCAAATCAGGTACCTTTATTTCCCAGCAAACATCGCTCTCCTCGTCGGCAGAATGGATGTAGAAGTGGACGGTGTTCTTCTGTACACCTTGGATGATCTTCACCAGGTTGCTGATAACCTCAGGCTGCAGCTGACTAATGAGACTGCTGATGGCAGCTGGAGCTGTTGCCATAGCCACATCCTCATTTGTCAGTCTGGTATGGGCCATGCTTTCTCCTGTACCCAAGACCAACCGAGATTGGGCTTCCACAGTGAGACTGCTAACTGACCCGTTTGAAACCTCACCTTGATGTGATTCATAAAGAGTCCTACCTTCCTGCTTTTCAAGACTCATCAAGCCCTGTTCTGCCTGCCTTTGTCCATCTGTCCTTTGCATATTCTGCAAAGGTGGCTGGTGGACCTCTTTACAGACTTCCAGATGAGGTACCCTTGCCTGCTCTTGCTTACTCTGAGCTGGACTAGAAGAAGGGATTAGGGTGTGAGTGCCAGAAGAGGAGCTGGAGTTCAGATTAGAAACTAAAGTAGGTTTTACAGTAGAGACAATGCTGGGTGACTGAAGAGGTGCGTGAATGTGTGGAGAAGAGGGAATAGAGAGGTCAGAAAGAACTACTTCTGGAGTAGAGTAAGAAACAGACGAAGGTAGAACTGCATGTGCGTGCATGTCATCCCATCTACTCTGCTGGGGATCTATAAAAGCACTAATGCTATCTCTGAATGAGTCAATATAACTGTGGACAGGTAGAGGTGTATTAAAATGCGAGACATACTCAGAGAATGGTGCCATAGGAGTCTGTGGTGGGTTTCTGTGGGCTTGAGAGCTAGAATAGGGAATGTAGTATACACGTTCCTCTCTTAAAAGGTCTTCCACCTCAGTGGAGAAGCCTGAGATTTGCTCATCCACAATGCAGTCAACACCACTAAGTGGAGTCCCTCTCTGTTCCTGACTGTGGGAAACCTTCAGTTCATCTGTGAGATTGGTGTTTTCGTCCTCCATGGCTTCCACCTCAGGTTCAGTCACCACATTACTGCTGTCAGGCTGGTCTGGATGGGAAAGATCCTTCATCTCCGGACTGGCACGGGTCGAAACTGTTGGACTTTGCAGGTAACGAGGGTCATCAACGTTTTCGTCCCTTCTATGAGAATATCTTTCGGTTTTTAGACCTGCGCATGGTGGAAAGAAAACAGAGCAAGTCAGTTCTGCCCAGCCTCTCCAGCAGCAGCTTCTGCTTTTAAAGACATTTTATTAGTTAGTCACAATTCTAACTGATGGTTAAAGGTGCAGTGTAACAGTTGATACCCACTATTACCACTCAAGGATACTGATAATCGATATTTGAAGCTGATATTCAGTTACCATGAATTTGATGTTGATGGTGTACAAATATACAAGAATTAAACTCTTGTTTTATAACTAACATCAAATATTAGAACATTATTTTAAAAAATTGCTTTCAGTTTTAGACAGCATAGGTCACAAAAATTCAACATTTTAATGTTATGCTTGAAACAATAAACAGATAAAAAATAATTGCTTAAATAGTGAAATTTATTACTACCTATTAGAAACACTGAGCTAAAACTTCAACAACTTTAATTAAAACATCTGTAATTATATGTATTGTTAAAAAAAAAATACAAACATATCATGTAGTATGAGTCACTGATATTAAAAGGGCACATCAGGAGTGGAGCTTGCCTTTTCAGTACATGGGTGCCAGCAAGAATTATAATTTCAAATTTTAAACCTGTATTGACAGCCCCTTGACTATACCTGTTATGGGAATCAAGACCCATGGGATTGATTTTTCTCCAAGTAAGTTCACCCCACGCTGCTGTCCATTAGTATCTGAGCATGGACTGAATGCCTCCAGACTACTCAGGCTGCCAGCAGTTTCTTCCTGAAATGAGAAGCCTTGTCAGTTTAAACTAATCTTAAAAAAAAAAAATACAGAATCATCTTATTTTTGCTGATTTACTAAAAGGTTTATTTTCAAGTTCAAGGCAGTATGCACGGTCAGACCATATGAACGGTCTATTAGATGATTTCAAACTGAGAACAATGTGCAAAAAACATTAACTATGTTATACAGATTTGTTTTTAAAAAATCTTTAAAAAGTTAAAATAAAGAAGGGATGCACCAACATGGGAATAACAATCCAATGCGGATATCTGACACTGATATCAGCTGATGCAAATGTAAATACAGTAACACTCATTCCAAAGTACAACGTAGCACAAAATCCACCTGGATCAGAATTACAGGACAATTTAACCATTATTTCTGTAAAACTCCAAATCCAGTAAAATAAACAAAACGCAGATATTAAATAAACAATAATCAAATACTGCTTTGAATTACTGGCCAAATCTAAACATCTAAGCAGCCTTTTTTTAAGCAATAGTCTGTAAAATACGTTTTTATTTGAGATGCCGATATGATGCATCCCTAAAAAAAAAAAAAAATAGCGAAGCTGGAATTCATGCTTGTGTGTGAATCTCACACAGGAATGGCCTTCAAAAACAAAGAACTAGAACATTTTACCTATAAGATGCAAAACCCATTATCTATAATGCAAAAGTGAAACAGCATAGCATTCTCCTTCTCTTACAAGAATCGTCCTTTCTTTAGAAAAATTGAAAAAAGACATTTTAAAAATATCCTAACACCTGGTGTTCTGTTAAAGTTAAAAGACCATGCTGTTTCACATCATTCATTCATCTAACTTAAGTTCCCTCCACCAACAGACAACTCTCCTCACTCGACTATAGATTAAAAACCCACCTCTTCAGTCTGCACCTGCGCTCTCTTTGCCCGGACTCTTCCAGGCGTCTTCTGCAAAAATTAAACACTGTGCTAATGGCTTTCCTCAAACTTCTCAACTCTGCAGCCACCTCTGTTACACTTCATACAGTGCAGAGAAATTGACGTGTAGAAAAACAAGATGCTTTTTGTGGAAAATTTAAATTATATTTAGCATATGCAGTACAGGCATATGTTCAATTGATACAGTACCTTTCCAGACAACTTCTTTCTTCTAGCCCATGGATTGTCTGGTTTCTTCCACATAGCATGTACTGCTCTAACCTCTTTCCTCTGCATGTGAAAATGTACATGACAAACATCCCTCATATCTACACATATATATCTACACTCAGTGATGTACAGCTTTGTGTTAAAGTCTCAAAGAGAGAAATCTCTTAAACCCTACAAACATGCGGAACTACATTACCTATCACACCTAACATCAGAGTTTGACTTCTCAAAATATACTTTCTCTAACTAACTGTATCTGTAACAATGCTGGATATGTACAGGTGTACTGAAGAAGTCAGGCACAGAGTTTGCATTTTTATATGAGAACCTAAAAGGTGCCTTGTTATAATCTACACTTCTGTTTCTATTACCTGTTGCAGTGGTTTCCATTTGGAACAGTATGAACAAAACGAACGGAATTAAAATGACTAAACTGATTGTCCCACAAACCATAATGTAGGTGTGAAAGCGCACCAAGTTCCACACAGGTATGTGCTTGTATGTTTCCAAAATATGGGAGGAAGCATGAGAGAAAACCACTTCCCAAAAGCTTACTAATGATATTTTTTTCTGTGCCAATACAGCTATATTACAGTGACCGATATTAAAATGATTATTATTACTACGCAATTTATCTATGCATGCATAAAAACAAGATGCACCTAAGTTTTGAATGACTTGAGTGCAGAATGCGCCTCTATGTTCAATCTCAGAACATGCAGGCTAGACACCAATGGCACAGCCAACATTCCCTCAAAATTTGGCATCAAACTCTTCCCTTCCCCTAACCATGCTTAAGGGCCAAAAAAGTAAATTGTTTGAGTCATTCTATAACTAAACTTCCATTTTAAAGTGTGCAGACTGAAGGATTCTGACTGAGCTTAAAAGCTATTAAGATCCACAATGAAACAAAAGAAAATTTTGTTTGAATTTTGTGAAGAGCTGGATAAGCCCCCAGTTCACTGCGATAATGACAGATGCCTGACATTTGGTTCTAACAGCTACTTCATAAATTGAAAACCTAATGATGGTTAGATTTATGTCACATGTAGATGACATGTATTTTGCTTGCTGTTAACATTTTTATATTGATAGATTTAGTATAAATTTAATGTTCCCATTTATAATTCCTTTTGACATTTTGCCCTACTTGTTTTCATTTCCTTTACTTGTTTCTGAAACCTTTAAATGAAACTTATTCCCCTGGTTTACATCTGTAAATCTTGCAATAAATATGTGTCATAAATTGGTTCCATTTTTCCATGATTAACTGTGATGTATACAAACAAACACAAACCGGTGACCGAACCAAACAAAATGGAAGAAACAACACCTCTAGCTGCAAGCACATATTTGTACAAACTGCTAAATTAGAATAAAATTACCTTACCTCAAGATCATTTTTCCCTTGTGCTTCTCGATCATCATCATCAACCAACCGCTTCCTAAGGTCAAGGTCACAGTTGGTGGGGAGACCGAGCTTCGTCATGCTTTCATACAGAGTAGCTTCTGTGTCCTCAGTACTGTTCACCACTTCTGTTCTGTCAGTGTTGGCCAAACATGAGTCTGCTAAAGTTTTACTCAGGTTCTCCAGCATCTTCATAACCATTGCACCCTTGTCTTTCCTCAAGTCTGTGTCTTGAGTGGTTTTACTGAGCTTGTCTAGTAGCTTCACCACCTTCAATGCCCCCTTAGTCTTGTCCTTTCTCAGGTCTGTGTCATGAAGGCCAATGCTGCTCAACACATCAGTCAGAGATGGGCAGGCCTGAAGCTCCTCAGCTTAAAATGGGACAAAACAAAGCATTATGTAATAGTGGGTGTATTTCATGTTTTCTATAAATACCACCATTATAACGATCACACAATTAAAACGATTATTGTTATAGTTAAGCTTGGTTGATTCGATAATATACAAACAATGCAACATTTATGAGTTAGTCCACAATCAAGCATTGTCACAGCATTAGCAAAAAGTACAAACATGTGAATTTAAATGGAAGGAGTGTACAAATGTAATATGCCTGACTGTCAGTGGGCAGTGCAGTAAACATATCTGTTAATGTCTCTCTCTCTCTCTTTAAAACATAAACAAATAGGTCTTATTTAAGGAAATACAACAACCTCAAACAGAATAACGGCCCAGCCCTCATTACAGCAGCCTTTCTCCTACACTGCTCACCTCTATCTTCTCCAGCTTCTGCTTTGTGGATTGAGGCCGTCTTCAAACACTTTGGACTAATCTCATTAGCTTCTTCCTCCGACTTTCTCTTTAGACCATGAGTATCCGAGGCACCTTCGTCTGACCCGTTTCCTTTCTGCTTGGCGACCTTTTTTTTAATCTGAATGAGTTTTAAAAGTTCCTTCAGTCTCTCTGGATCACTGTGAGCCTCAACGCTGTCTGCAGTCTCTGAGTCTGTGTTGGACTCTGGAACACACCTGAGCTTCTCCACCATGTTCTTAGCATTCTCAACTGGCACCGTGAACAGATGGGGATTGTAAAAGTAGGAGCGCACATAGTTCTCCCAGTTGTACTTCTGCCTCGGAGCAGGGAAGAGCTTCTCCCTCTCGTCCAGTTTGTGATCGTAGTCGAGCCTGACCCGCTGTATGAGTTTGCCCTCACGGATGCTGCTGAGGTAGTCATGGGCCTGCTGTTCCACCCCAGCACCGAGGTTAGCTGGAGGGTTACAGCGCACCTTGCCAAGGGCATAGTGGAATGCTGGGATGAAGCTATCCAGATGCGGTATTATAGGGTCCTGCGGCACAGGCAGCAAAAGGGTGCTGGCAGCGGGGGGTTTAGATGCTAGAAGGAGAAGAGCATTGATCAATTCTAAAACTTATTTAACAGGCAATATGTGGTATACCAGTGCTGGTGTCACACAAAAACTGCAATATACACTAGATGTCCAAAAGTATACGGATAGCCCTTCTAACCACTGTACTCGGCTAATTTAAGGTGCACCGATTGCTGACACAGGTGTTAAACTATGGAGTTTGCATAATCTCCATTCAAAAGGACAACCAACAGATCAGGACACTCAGGAGCACCTTCATATGAGCCTAAGTTCACTATACACAATGGCAAGCATCAGCTAGAGCAGGGGTACCTAAACATTTTCATGAAGTGACCTACGCGAAGTGTTTATCCTGAGAGCCTACAAACATTTCCTGCAGCACAACAAGAATTAAAAACAAAGGTGTCAAAAACGTCAAATAAAATACCCAATCTCAAAAGCAGGGGGGCTAGGGGGCTGCCTTTGTATTGGATGTTGACCAAACACCAAAAACATCTCGTCAGTTTTGACATTCATACATATAACACCAGTAATAGAACTGGCAGTATTGATATAATACAAACCTAAACATCTAATATAAACCTGTATATCACTGGATATTTTTAATTTTAAAGGTTAAATTTATTTTTAAGGCTACTCACAGAACTTTGACACATCCCGTGCATGACGATAGATGAAAAGAGCTTGTCCACAGGACTTTTTCCAACCAGGTCGGCGTTCTTCAAAATCAAAAACAACATTTTACTATTTTAGTTACCAAATCTAACGTTTTCAAATTATGTATAAGCTGCAACAGACAGTGAAAGACAAATTACCATTTGAGTTGGACAACTGATTTGATGACAGCAGGAAGAAGAAACCGCTGTCGCTCACCAAATTCACCAACACCTGCATAGCGTGGGATCAGACTTGCGTTTAATGACAGACATATGTTTCCTGTTTGTCTTGCTCGCCTCATCAACATGTTGATAACTTACAAGCAAAAGCTTCAAGTTTCCTTTAATGTTATAATTAGCCCCTGGCTACAGAATACAGGCCAACCCCCTGATGAACTTACCAATCCCTCCTCCTCAAGTTTCTGAAACAACTGAGTCAAGTTCTCCATGGATTTGCTTTTCTCTACCACCACTTCAAACAGACTGCAGTGAAGTCCTCTCTTAAACACTGAAAAACAAGGGATACATTAATACAGATGCACCAGTGAAACTGAATCTCCATATTACAAGTTACTACCAACACCTACTGACAACTTCAGAAGTATTAACTGTTTTATTAGATAGATCTGTTAGCAATGTGGCCCACTTGAGGGTCTTTATTTTGTACTTCCTGACTCGTTAGCCATGTTCACTTAAGCTACTCCTATTTAAGTGCAATCCACAAATTATTTAGTCTTACCTTCATGACTACCAGAGTAAAGGTCCCAGGAGAAAAGGGAAGATGAAATGATCCCTTTTACTTGATCCAGTTTCATGACTTTACCGATCTCCACCCTATCTGGTCTGCAACATTAAAAATACTGTTGTAACACTCACGCTGACAAAAATGCTTGTGTAACTTAATAATCTGTGTTATGTTAATCAACAGAAAAACCACAAAAAGGGGAAGCTGACAGAAGAAACCTACAGCTTGAAAGGCAGGAAGGGTTGAGAGAGGGACCGAAGACTCGTGTGGTACACTTCTTTGCCCCCATTGACAAACTGCCCTTTCCAGACAACGTAACCACAGCTCTCTACATCAACGAAAGACAAGGAAATAGGACCGATTTGTTTCAATATTAGCAAGGACTGCTGTGCTTTTAAGTATTCAATGAAGAATAAATGAAAATTCAGTGCAGATATTAAACAAACGTTATTCTGAAAGAATATAAAGCTTGAACAGACCTCTACTTGTTCCTGGTGTCAGACTGTTGGACCTAAAAAAACAAAGAATCAAAATAATCAGCAGCTTCATAAATGAGAGTTAGTTAGCTATCTAACATACCTAGCATATATACACATACACACATACAGAGAGAGAGAGAGAGAGAGAGAGAGAGAGAGAGAGAGANGCCCTCAGCTTGGAAATGACTGCTCACATCAGAGGAGACCACGGACACAGCGAGAAGGTAAACAGTACTCGGAACGGGGGCAGAGAGAGAGAGAGAGAGAGACAGAGAGGAGAGAGAATGAGAATGTGAGAGAGAGCTAAAGAGAGAAAAAAAAAATAGACTACGAGCAAGCAGGAAAGATGGAGATGGAAGAAAAAAGAAAGAAAAGGAAGATTTATATAGAGAGAGAGAAAGACAAAGAGAAAGACAGAGAGAGACAGAGAGACTGAGTGAAGTGAGAGATAGAGGACGGAGAGATTAAGATACAGAGAGAGATGCTTGGCAATACCCTATCTCACACAGCCATGTCAATAACACTAGATTCACTGATAGATTCAGAGAGAGAGAGAGAGAGAGAGAGAGAGAGAGAGAGAGAGAGAGAGAATATCTAGGATACCTTTGCAGAGGCATGGGCTTTGGGCCCACCGTTGTTGCCTCTTTGCCTTTGAACTGAAAAGAAACCACAGCGTATGGGCACACATGCCTTGGTCTGGATGCGGGCTCAAAGTCCACATACTCATAGAAATATTGCTGTGGAGACAAAATTAGCAAAAATAAAGACATTTGAAACTTTACTTGGCACATCATTTCACAAAAAAGAAACTCCAGTGAAAAGAAAAGCAACTTAAAGCCAGTTAAAGCCATTACTCTACCTGAGTGTATTCAAACGCTCTAAAAGACTGCAGCGAGGCCACCCGGTTAGCATTCTTGGAGAAATGGCTATCGAATTTGGGTGTAGGATCCAACGTCCTTCCCATGTTGTCATGTATGCTCTTTACTTTACCCTATAAACAGAGAATTCAGCACTTAAAACTGATCTGAACAGGGGTGGGCTCTATGGTAAACATGTTATATCACCATCCTTCAAGGTATTTTCACAACGTGCATGACAGTATTTAGTTATCTGAGATCTAACAAGTTGTAATAGCCATAATAGAGCCTGCAGTGCTACATATAAAAATTTGATAATAATACCAACAACAACAACTACAATAATAATTAACAACAATATTGTATTAGTAGAAAAATAATAGAAAATACTGGTACAAATTCAAAATAACTACCTTTATGACTTTAAAAATGATCATCTCTCCAGTGGATCCAGGTTCCTGGGGACTGACTTGAAGCAAATCAGAGAACTGACACAGGTAAACACCTATAATGTGAAAAGACATTTGTGTTAAGGCTATTTCTAACCTAAGAATACAATCATATTGGCCATGCTCAATTCACAGCTTTACCTTTAGAGGTATTTCCCAAAATGTTTATCCAGCTGCTGCCAACTGACAAACCCTTTTCACACACTGAAGGTACCTGAAAAAAAAACATGGAAAGTTCTGTAATACTACATCACTACCAAGTTATCATTTTGTCTTATATACTCATATATGATACGCATATCTCTATAAGATTTCATAATCTGTACTGCGATGAAAATGATCTTACACGAGAAGAAACTGACATCCTCAATGCCTCATATTTAAAAAAAACATAATTAAATTGGGCAAGTTAATCAGCTATTCCAGCTTATTTAAGAACACTTTCCTATTATTCCCCATGTGCGAATTTTATTGTTTTTTCCCCAAAATACTATAAACTATGAACAGTGTACGAGTTATTCCAGACCCATTACTGTTATGAAACGTGATCCCGACCCTTTGAGTGTATACAAGGACATTTGGATGTTTTCTGGTGATGGTTAGTATTAGTGTACATAAAGTGACATTGCTACTCAAAACACACCGACTAAATATGATCATTAACAGAGGAGCTGAGCCAGATTTTAGTTTTAGTATGGAAAAATGAACACTGTACTGGATACCCACTTACCTTGTGGGCATCACAGAGCAGAAAACAAAAAGACTCTGCAAGCTCTTTGTCTGTGCGTCCATCCTGCTTCAGTTCTTTTCTCTTCTCGATGAACTGCAAAGTAACAAAGGAACATTTTTTTAATCAATAGAATAAAAATGTTTAATACACATCATCTACAAACTGACCACTCCACTGTTTTACACACACACACACACACCTTAAGTGTTTATATAAATAAATTTACACTCACTTCTTTCTCCAGAAGTTCGCTATGGACAAGACGAGGTTTGGAGTACACAAAGTTTCCTACTGATGAAGGATCCTTGTAGCTAGAAGTGATTATTTTTAGGATTTCACCAAACTCTCTGGAGTCTGAGGACAAATACTGGATCAGCGCTAAAGAAGGAGACACACAGATAAGACATCCAGTTACTAACTGTACAAGTGGCTTTATAAACTCAAATTCATGTGTTATTCCTAGGCTCATTACACAGTAATTACTATGATTATTACAATTACCATAAGATTCATTATTACGCTAGTCATGTGGCTATGGGAGTTACAACCACCAAGAACACAACTGAATGCTTCACATTTAAAAAAATGACTTTACTATATAATATGACAGAACATGACATCAATTTGGTTCAACCTGGGGTTACTTCTACAGTCTTATCAAGTCACTTCACGTGCACACACTCCAGTGTGATTCTGCTCATCACATGAAACGCCAGTAAGAAAGACTAAACGGTAGCTGGAGGAGGCACTCACTGGTGTAGTTGCTACATCTTTTAATACGTTCTTTTGTTGTGTTAACAGTTATTATGATTGCACATTGCAAAGTTACATTATTATACGATTCTTCTTCTTCAGGAGATTTTTGTCCTCCAACTAGTCTGGCAGTTTTCAATATATCGGCACCGGTCCAACTCTGAAATGTTCGGTCTGATCGGGAATGGAGAGCTTGGACACAGTTTTTTGATCCAACATACGGTTTTCTGAAAAATTCAGATTTTTCTCTCCATTAAGAATGAACTATACTTCTGCTCGACCGCCAGATACTATTGCGAACACACTCTCAGGGCAGACCACCAAGCACAAATTTAATGTTGTTCTACCCGCACTTGTCTGTTTGTCTCTTTTTTCCATTCCTCATTGCCCTACCCAAATCCTACAGCCACCAAACTGCATGTGCTCACTCAGGGAACATCCCCAAACTCGAATCCACAGATATACTGACCCACACTGAGTGAGTGTCATTTACTCATCCCTCGTTCCTCCCATAGCAACCACAGCCTAGCAACAACCTAACAGGAAATGGGAATCATTTAAGCTGCACAACCATTCCGCGTTTTCTTCAGAAAATGCACTCTTCTCTAGTTTAAGTGGTTCAAGCTCATGTGCAATATGTACTGAAAGCTGTTTGTAGAAGGGATAGGGGAAGAGATTTCAGGTTTAACAGCAGCTGCTAAAACAACAACAATAGTAATAATAATAATAATAATAATAATTTGAACATACTAAAAACTTAAATATGTCTGATTTAGAATGGACTATTTTTATGTCTTTTTTGTTCATTTTTGAAGCACCATTTATGTTAACATATTTCCATTAGTGCCCAACACCCATACTGCACCCATCAGCAGCTTCATCCACTATAAAATCCGAAATCTCCAAGCTGGCTGCTATCTCCGCAGAGCGCTGCGGCACTCTCAGCACTTGCAGCATGTTGCCTGCATTGATAGCCTACATTTAACAACAATAATAAAAAATAAATAAATAAAAATAAAACCTACTACCTACCCAGCACAGGTAGGTACTCAGTTCCAGCCCCGACTGCTCTACTCCAATTCCAATTAATTATCCTTTTCATATCATATTTTCATTGAGCCAAATCACTCTCCTCAACAACAACTCAGCACTTTGTCAGTGCGCTGCTAAAATACACAAATCTTGAGGTGCTAAGAAGAAAAGTGTGTGCAGAGCTGTAGGCCATTCCTACACGTTTGATCACTGCACATTTCATTTGCATAATGTGCATCCAGACTGAGAGAGCAGTGTGACGAGCATCAGTGGGTTGTAGTTTTCCATGTTTTCCATGTCATCACTGTGTTCTTGGTATAGTGAAATCAGTAACGTCCTGAGTGTTTACTTGTATACCCGTATACCTCACAAGCACTACAGGGCACCACTTCTGCTTAATGAAAGCTGATGTACTCCATTACAAGTCATGAGTCATACTGCAGGTAGGCCGTAAAATCTTCCACACTGGCCTCCTGTTGTCATTTCAAGAACCTGCGTGAGCGAGTGCACACGCAACATGCAGGCAAGAGAAAAAGTCTCACTGGCACAGCTGGTTAACAGCGTGCAGCTCTGAGCCAAGTAGCTCAATTTTCAATACAGAACTACAGATGAACTGAGTCACAAACTAGGATGTGCACCAGTAAGCATGAGAGGATCCATCATTCAGGAGTTTCTGAATGTTTCAGTATAAATATATTAACATCACATTTTGATATTTAATCCAGTGATTATTTTTTCTTTGGCAAAATCACAATAGGTCACATTATTTGTTTTTCTTGACATCTGATGTGTTTGGGGGGGTCTCTAGAGCTTCCCAATGATGTCAGATTAAACCAATCATAGTGCCATAAATCTGTGCCACGTCAAGAAACTGTCAATCATGGCTACTAAAGTACTGTGTGCGAAGCTACTGGTTTTATGTTTTGAAAGGATAAAGAAAAGAAAGAAGAAACAACCCTTTTGGGGGGGGGGGTCAGTACGCAGAGGACAGTATGGGCTGTCTATCCTTCAAGGAGAATTTGAGGTAATAAACGTGTTAAGAACAGTTTTACTTTGACAGATGCGGTTTAAACTCTGGTTGTAGTGAGCTGGAATTTTGTGATCAGTGATTAGCCGTTAGCTTTTTGCCAATGCAACACTGCTTTGTGTTCATTAAATAAAATAACTGCTGTTAAATATTCTGAGCAGATGTTATTGTGATGTGTGATCTGTGGCTTATTGTTCCACCTGATAGCTGCAGCGTTATAACCGCTTTCTCTTTCCTCCGTGTTTACATGTGTGCGCCAGAGAGAGTGCTGTCCTCTTATTGGTCAACGACATGAAACATAGAAGAAATTCTGACATGCTAGACATTTCTTTGGGGTGTCAGGATAAAGCATACGGACACCACATCGATGTTCTTTGATATGGCCATACTACACGGCTGTTCCTCATTCCCAACGCTCATGCTCGGGCACAACGCTGGAAATTTGTTGTATATGACAAAAACGTGTCAAAAATCCAGTTCAGTACGTGTAGTCTGATCTTGGCATAAAGCACACTGTGGCATGCTGTAGCATAATTTGTCAGGAAAAAAAGGAATATTACTTTTCCCAGTAGAGGTTTAAGTAAATACTGATACACTTGTGTACCACAATATTCTGTGATACTGTATCGATTCCAAAACACTGTATACATTTCTAATGTAAAGATTCCTGGCAGACAGTAGTTTGTGTTGGGGTTATGTATTGGCATGCTTACAATAACGCAATGCACTGGGTTATACTGAATAGTAATCCTCATATCACAGTGTGTCATATCGACACGTTCTTTAAATAAACAGCCCTACTGCCCAGCCATAGCTGTACCTCTGAAAGGCTAACTTTGCAAGAGGCTAGCAAAGCAGTTCCCGGAATTGATTAAACACAGCGAAGGGAAGTGCATTCATGAGGTGTGCAAAACGCCAACAAGCCTATTTCATGCCACTGACAAAATCCTGAGAGCTGTGGGCAGCTATCAGATGCTCCACGTTTGTGTGGGTATAGAATGCAAGGCCGAGACTAGTCAAAATGAAAAACGAGCTACATAAACGGCATTTGAAAGGAGCGTCAAACAAGAGATGAGCACAATGGCTTATGAAAGAAACACATTCAAAAGCAGCATGAACTTCAGTGCATGAAGCTCTACATACACTTGTACTATGGATAGCTGAATACGCTTTGTTCTGACAAAACAAACGTGGCCACACTGTAGTGGAGGAAGCCAATCACTCCACTGTATGAATGAAAACGTACCTTAATTATGCTGTGCTTTCATGCTGCGATGCTTCAAAAGTAGATGATTAGTGCACATGGCACGAATCTCCCTCTGCTCCTCTGCTTGAGACGTGAGGAGCTAGCTTTCTATTATGATCTGTTCTGATGACTCCCTGCTGGTATATATGCCATTAAGCACCACAATAAGCATCTCAGCAGGAACATTTAAGTGCTTTCTTTTATTTACAAAAATAAATAAATAACGTGGTGATTTGATAGTCAACATGAAAACACTGCACTGCAGGTGATCGCTGCAGCCCTAATGTCAATGCTGTAAATGGCCTGAACAGCATTTTACAGGCTTCAAATACTTCATCATCCTTAATATCAACATTTACACTTCGGAGTGAACCATTAGTTGAAGTGTGTTTATGTGTGCTACTGCAGTTCACAACCTATCTACTTAGCAGGTAGCAACAACATATGGTGCAGCTGTTCACACATCATGATACAATCTATAATTGCAGTCTGCTCATTTAAATACAGCTTTTACACGACATCACTTGTACAGTGTTTTTATAGGTTTGTACTGAGTCACATACACATATATATATTAAACAAGGTACAAACGAGGACTTACATTTTATTGAATGACTGTGGCATTATCTTCTAGACATTAGTTTGCTTTACTTATTTGCTTTTGTTTATTTTATGAAGGCAGCTTTGAGAACTTGTCAGATTCACACATATCCTTGCAATTATTAAAACCAAAAAAAAAAAATATTTGATGAAATGACCGAAGTTGCGTCTTGGCATGTAACTACAAGCAGCAGTGGCAACATCTAGTTCATCAAAGTTTCTCCACCTTTTTCAAACAGAACAGCACAAATGGCTGGAACATTATCAAGGTACCATGTTCCACCTTCTATTCGTTCACCCTCGGCAACAAACTAACTGTTTATCACACACTGAGCCAATTTAGTCCACTATGCATTCGGTTATAATGTAGCTACAACCACTGTGAGGAAAAATTACTAACGTAGTCTTAAATAATCGTTAATAAATGAATGCACTCCAAGATCCACCAACTATACTATCAAACTATTTCTAAGGGTGTTCAAATTCAAATGATCTTCAGATTCACCCATACAAGCCAAATCCATTCTGACTTCCAAAGGCAGAAACCCACTTTCTGACATCATTTCAGTCCACTAACACAGAGATGAGCAGGTTTAAACCTAAGCAACATCAATTCCTG
Source organism: Semaprochilodus insignis (assembly GCA_034552555.1). Classification (NCBI taxonomy): domain Eukaryota; kingdom Metazoa; phylum Chordata; class Actinopteri; order Characiformes; family Prochilodontidae; genus Semaprochilodus; species Semaprochilodus insignis. The sequence continues at coordinate 5,551,779 of CM067494.1, forward strand.
CTATCAGAAACGCCCCTTCGGCATCCCCAGATATCATGTGTAATACAACTTCCAACGAAGACCGAGACCTTTACTTGTCCACCACACACACACACACACACACACACACACACACACACACACACAAGTATGCATTTCCACTACTTAAACATTCAGGCAGACTCGTGTTGAGGCCACCAAGCTAACCTATGAAAGACAAATTCAATTTAGATTTAACTTGAGGTCAACAGTCTTGTTCCAGATAAAATGCCCCATGAATAATTGACCACAGAGCAAAGGAGTGAGTCAAAAAGAGCACTGCCAAGGCGGGAAGATTTACTGGCATCACCCCACATGAGTCGATGGCTCTTGCAAAGAATATAGACTTGAATTTCAGACATAAATATAACCAAAAACACGACACCTTTTAAATGTCCTGAGTACAGCTCACAGCCTGTTTCTGTCTACATTACTGCTGGCTGAATTTCTAGCCAATGAAGATTAAGCTCTGTCTTCATCAAGGTGCCTACACGCTGCAGCAACCTTGCTCCTAACAACGTCGTTCATCGTGATGCACCAGAGACAACAAACGACCCAATAAATAAATAAATAAATAAATAATAATAATACTGGCAAGCACAGCACCAGTCCAGGTTGTGCACCCCATGTTAAACAATCTCATCAATTAGTGTTAACAGCACCCCCTACAGGACAATCATTACCCTGCTAAAAGTGAGTGAACGAGTGAGTTCCAAGCCAAGTCCATGAGGTGTTTACCATCTGAACAAAATAAATTAAAACAGAAAAAATGAATCACCTCAAGTTTGTCCTGAGCCAATCCTGCTCAGTTAGCTCACTTATATTTTGTAGCAGCAAAATACATGAAAACATGAATCTACATTAGAGACCAACATAAGAAACTGGAGACGTGTACATTTTATTATTGTGCTCCAGAAGGTTTATAACATTGTACTGATACAGTTTCAGCAACTACAATAAAGGGGGAAAAAAGTATCATACGTGAATCAGTCTAGGGCGGTCCCAAACACCACTGTTTGGGCTCCCTAGGTTCAGCAATAACCATCATAAATAAAAATATTTAAATATTCAAAGCTTCAAACGACTGATGGGAAAGGTTGGCCAAGAAAGTGGCTTTCCTCCGAGAGGGCCGCGTTGCTCACAGTACAGCTTTACTCCGTATACCAGGCACGCTAGCCTCTAGGGGCTTATAGCACAATGCACCCACGGGTTAACCAGGGCTTCACAAAGGGCATATGTTGCTGACCTAGAAAGGGTCCAGTATGGAGGAGCACTTTTTACAGCCGCCCTGGTACTGTATGCTGTCAGGATGTTAAGGGGAGATGTACAATGACATACTATAAGTCACGCGATACCAAGATGTAAATTATGAAGTGGCGTTACCTCAGGGGAGGGGACACCCACACCTGTTATCTTGTGGGTGAGACCGAACACAGTGTGCGCATGGCAAGGCGGCATGACTTATCAGAGTTTGAACAAGGCATGATAGTGGGTACCAGATGGATGGGACATTCCATTTATGTAGTTGTGAGGGCATTTAATACTCCTCCATCCAGAGTGTCCTGTGTGTAGCTTTACCACCCACAGTGGACAGCGCAGTGGCCATCCACAGGTACAGACAGGCAGTGTCTGGCTAGAATTGTCAGTGCAAACAGACAATCGACTCTGGCAGAAATCACCTCCACATTCACTGCTAGAGGCCCCACACGCATATCCCACAGGTCAGTGCAGCATTCTTTAGCTTCCCTGGGATGTAGGAGCAGAAGCCCCACCAGAGTGCCTCTGTTAACACCATGGCACAGGACACAATGCCTCATCTGGGCTCATGAGGTTGCTAACTTGACTCTAGAGAACCGGCAACATGTGCCGTGGGTCTGATGAGTCACGGTGCCAATTGTTTCGGCTGAAGGTAGTGTTTGTGTGTGGCACAGACCCCATGGAGCCATGGACCCCAGTTGTCAACAAGGCACTGTGCAGGTAGTTGGTAGTTCCATACTGATGTGGGATCTATTTACATGGCATGGATTGGGTTCTCTGGTCCGACTAAACACATCATTGACCTGCTATGTTTCACTGCTTTGGTGACCATTTGCAGCCATTCATGGACTTCATCTACCCCAGGATAATGTTCTGTGCCATCGGGCCCAAGTTGTCCAGAACTGGTTCGAAGAGCAATCTGAAGAGTTCTGACAAATGGTACAGTCTGTACATTTGCCTGACATGAACCCAATCAAGGTATTCAACCATCATGCTTGGTTCGAAATCCAGTATTTTTATGATGCCTTGCCATGAGCATGTTGACCAGCGTTCAACCTCTCTCACAAGATAAAACCTCACAACCTATACAGGTGTGGGGGTTCCCAAGCCACCCCCTGGGGCAACACTTCGCAATCAGTTTACATCTTGGTATCCCATGACGTTTGGTATGTCAGTGTCTATTTCAACAGTACAATTAAAAAGTACAAATACAGTAAAGAATGTGATGACAAAACGTACTATGGCATCACCAGTCTCACTGAAAGTCGTTCAGTTCGCTGGTGGCTCATCATCGGCATTTCCAAGCTTGAGTACGAGACTGTTGCTTGCCATGGTTTCACTAACGCCACAACACACATCAAACGCATTCCTGCTAAGAATAAAAATCCTGAGAAATCACGTGTTTGGTTTTATTTAATCCCTGTGTAGCGCATCACTGTCTGTGCAGTCAGTCTGCAAAGAAAACAGTGTTTGGTCTTTGCGACTGCTGTATATTTGTGGGTGAAAGTAGGGCCGCCATTCCTGCATCTCTAGCAGGAACAATTATTTAGGAACCGAAGAATTAGTGTTCCTCAAGGCCAAATTCCTATAGGCAATCACCACATCCCTAATTTGCATAAAGTTAAATCTTTGTTGCATCACTGACTTCACCCAATTGGTGTCGCCAAAATTTGCGCTGCCTCCGTATCACCGGAAACCGGTAGCTTTCGCTCCGCTCCATCACGTCACGTCACTGCTGTTCTGAACTAACCCAACGTTCGCCCTAGCAGGAGGCAAGTCGCTTACATCGTCCCAAGTTTGTCTCTTGTCGGGGTGTTCTAGCCAACTTGCATACTTGCATTGTTGCGTGTGGGCGTGTACAAGGTCCAGAAAAGCTGGGCTCTATGTAGTTTTTAAAGCACATATTATTGGCGAGCAAATTTGTTTAGAAACTAACTGCCTACATTTGTGGCTAGCTTAACTGGCCGGTTAGCATGCTGGCCAACTCAGCTAGCTACAGGAACCAAATGCTGGTGGGAACAAAAAGTTCAGAGAGCATGAGCTAAGGACCTTGGACCCCCGTGTCTATGTCTGGCCTAGAGAAATTTGTTGTGTGTGCAATCGTTCACAATGTCACTTCACTAGGTCATAATTCTTTTGTATAAAATTGAGAAAATCTCAACTTGATATGTCACCTTGTCGCCATGTTGTGGGCCGGAGGTTAGGGAACCAGCCTTGTGACCGGAGGGTCGGCAGTTTGATTCCCTGAACCGGCAGTAACTACTCCCCAGGCACCATGGATAGAGCTGGCCACCACTCTGGGCAAGTGTGCTCACTGCCCCCTAGTGTGTGTGTTCACTAGAGCGTGTGTATGTGGGTGCTTCACTTCACGGATTTAAATGGGGAAGACAAATTCCTCTGTGTGTAAACACAAATGGCACGAAATGCCTCAAAAACTCTCTACTCCGAGAATGACTGGCCTCACCCAAATGTTGCTTGACTACGATTCACATTCTCCCATAGGAAAAGACTGGTGGCTTGTTGCTCTGTCACCTGCTAGAGTGACCGTAGGGTTTGTGTTAGTGCTGGAGAGGCTGTGTTTCCCAACAAAACAAATCCCTATCCAACAAACAAATACTCTCCATTCCGAAACAAATCCTCCAATAGTCGGGTCAGTCACCGCTGACACAATCTGATCCGTTAAACACTGGTGCTGGTACCGGTCCCGCCATATATAAAATCAGCGCATCACTAAATACTGCATCACTTGTCTGACTTGGCAGAAGCGGACTGGGTCAGGCTGGGTCAACCTGGGTATGTGGACTACTGCGGAAACAAAGATAACAGAGACAAAGAAAACACAGACAAAGACAATAGAGACAGAGACGCCTGAATTGGCTGAAGAGATACTCCCCAGGTGTGAATGGGTGTGGCGAGACGACTGAACACCTGAGAGACATTAAACAAATTCCAATAACACATGTAGCTGTCCTCCTGTCTTTCAGAGGGGGATATAATGAGCATTTGAGCCCAGTTAGCCAGCTAACCAACTTTGAACACCATCTGACCACCTTCATTGACTGTTTTGTTATTCCCGCCGTCCAGGTGAGCTGGGGGTGTTTCTACGTTACCCTTCCATGTAAACACGCTTGCCAACAGATTAATGGGGCCTTCAGAGAAAAGAAAAGATGACGGATAGAAAGAAAGACAGAAAGTGCACCACACACGCCAAAAGGTAGCTATCTTGTAGCCAGCACACAAACAACCACCAGTTTCAGCGCGGATGGAAACACGAATGCTAACACGATTTGCCCGTTCCACCTTAAATCGTGCTACAGTTCCGTTGAGACGCCTCAAGCACGATTTAAGGTGGAACGGGTAAATCGAATAACACGCTGTCAAAAGGAGAAAGCACCTCTCTTTTCTTTGTTCCGCCTCGGTATCTGAAAGTTAAGCCGTGGGGGCTCCTCAGCCAGTCTGGCAGAAACCAAAGAGGAACCGCCAGGCTTCGTGTCAGACCCTCTGCTTCTCTGCGCCTCCGAACCGTCCTCGCACTCAGCCGCTAGTTCTTCTTCCCCGTCGGACCGGTCGCCATCTTGGTTCGAGTGCTGCTGTTCGGCCGTGTTTGGCCCCCGCTGCTGCCTGTCCACCGCTTTGCCGAAGCGATACTCCATCTCCGGGACTGGGTTATTCGTTCGCCGCGGACATGAGCCGACTGTGTTTTCCTTCACCGCTCCGTGAACTCTTCCCCTGTGGCCGTCAGCTTCAACACACACTCAACCCACATTCTCACCCTGCAGCCGCCATGGAATCAGTGAGCCGTGTGACGTCAGGACGCTGCGGCTCTGCGCCCACTAGCGGCCACGGCTGTGCATTACACCTTCTCCTATTTAAAGGGGAAGTCCACCGGATTTTTGTGGTTCAAATTTCTGCGAATTGTAAACAAGGTTATGATGTGAAGTCAAATGGGTTATTTTAGAGAAACTTTCTGACTAGTATGTCTTCACAGCTGTGATCCACAATATAGCAGGTTTATGTACTATCTGAAACCATCCATGAACCTACAATGCTGCTTGAAAGTTTGTATAAATGAGACCTAAATGTGATCAGATTTTACTCACAACAGATAAAGAGCACCTACTTCAACAACATTTAACTATATATGGTTTTTATTCATTTATTGAACAAAGTGATCCAACATTTGATGTCTTTATTGGCAAAAGTATATGAACCACTGCTTTCAGTAACTGGTGTGACCCCCTTGAGCAGCAATGATCCCCTACCAAATGGTTCCTATAACTACTGATCAGCCCTGCACATTGACCTGGAGAAGTACTGGCTGACAGAAGTGCTTCAGCTGTGCTGTGTTGGTGGGCTTTCTTGCATGAACAACATCTCTTAGGTCAGGGCTGCACAACCCTGGTCCTGGGGGTCGGTATCCAGCACAATTTGATGATCTACCTGCTCATACACATCTGATTCAACTCACCTGGTGATTGGCAAGTTTAGTGGGTGTGTTTGCGGAGGGTACTACCAAACTGTGCTGGACATCTACCTTCCAGGACCTGCCTTGCTGCCTCGACATTAATACTGACTTAAGATCCAGACTTAAACCTTTACAAAATGCAACATTTCTTTCCCTTAACCATTCTTAGGTGACCGACTGATGCTGTTGAGGTTCAGTTCACAGGTGGATGCCCGAACCACTGCAGAATTTCTTCAGACAATCCAGAATTTATAGCTTCATTAAACGGTGGTAAGCTGTCCTGGTCAGACAGCAGCAAAACAGCCTCAAAACATGATGCTGCCACCACCATGTTGTACAGCTGGAATAAGGCTCTTGAGCTGGACTGCAAAGTTAGCATCTCACCTTATTTGTCCATATATTATAATTTCAGTGGTCTTCTGACTCATATAGGTGGTCTTCAGTCTTTTATTTGAAATGTGGATAGTGGTAAACAGGAAAATTCGATCAAGAAGCTGGCGACGAAGGCGACTTCAGTTTCGTGGGGAGTTGTTGAACAGGTGGGGAACATTAACGTAAACTCATTTCTGCTGTTTTACAGAACCTACAGGTCAGTACTGTTTTGTTTTTTTGATAGCTTTTGTGACTGCTGCAAGAAGCTGGCGAATTAGAAGCTGACTTGAGCCTTGTAACGCTGGCAGTATTTTTGAAAAGCGCTTTTAGAATAACCTGCCTAGAGGTTTTATGTACAAAGTTCTCTGTAAATGTTCGCTGTGATAAGACATTTCCACTAAGTGGCCAGTGACGAGGAGTCAAATCCAAAATTCAGCACGTCTGGGATTCGGGGTCGACTCTTGGACAATGACTCTAAGAGTCAAAAAGCTGGAAGTCGACTCTTTGACTATGTCGACTCCTGTGTTTATTCAAGGTAATCGGCTCGAGAGATATTCTGACGTGTGTAAAGCTGGAGAGGGTTTGAGAGAGTTTGTTTGATTACCAGCTTTAAACACAAGCACAGCTTATTATAATAAGTATATAATAATTATATTAATAACACAATAATGAGCTATAGCTGCTGTAAACGGTTTCTATACGTCCTGCAGCGCAGATCTTCATGATTTGGAGTTCAATAACCAGTTTTAACAACCTTAACAAGCATTTTGTTTACATTTCCGTTCCACCTTAAATGGCGCTGTAATCAGTTAAGGTGGATCTGAGAAGTCGGGAAAAAAGCCGGCGAAAAAGAAGCAAACCTCTTTAACAGAGGAACAAGATTACACTATGTTAAATAAAGAATTTAAAGATTTTGAAAATGAGACACTATGGCCTTTGGCACGCCAAAATGCAGTCACTCCCTTTTGACATCATTAACATCTGCTTTGGAGCCATTTTCCACACATGACATTCACCGCACTGTACCACCTCAATCTACGGATCCCGTCACTCACACCCCGCAGGTATTTATAGCTCCATCATCCTCGTGCAGCGCCATCTGCAGGAGTCTCCAGTGACGAGTCCCGCTTTTGTCTTGATGGAGACGACCAGCGAATCTGTGTGTGGAGGCACTGTGGTCAGTGGCAAGATGAACGGTTGGTTGTCGCGTCACATGTCCAGGTCTCGTGTCACTCCACCGCTACCGCACCATCTGCAGGAACTGTGTGAGGATATTAAAACTGCATGGGATGGATTATCACAGGACACCATTAGGAACCTCTACAACTCCATTCTGAGACCTCTGGCATGTTGCATTAGCAAACATGGCGGCCTGACACCATACTGAGAGACACTACTTCTGTGTGTGTACCTTAATAAATATTGCCCATATCAGTCTAAATGTATCATCATTTATTGTTCCTGGTAACCTTCATCTTCCTTCCCAAGAACACTGCAATCCCACACTTCCCTCTGGGTGCAACTGTTCTTTTGATGATGAGTATGAATGCTTGATAAACGGCTTCACGTATGATTTTCCCAGAAGGCTTCTGGACAGTCTTGTAAGTTTGCATTTGCAGGTTTGTTTGCTTGCAGTTGCCAGAAAAAGCAGCCTGTATTCAGTTCAGTGCAATCAACCACCCGAACATGTGGCTCCTGTCATACGGACACCGTGAGCCTGGAGGAATTCTCCAGAGGGAGCAGCAAGAAACACGAGGCAGTTCATCTCTCAGGGGGCAAACCCTGCCAATGAAGACTAGCCCACAGGAGCAGCAGAGCCATATGTTGTCTCCTGTTTTTGTCTTTGATTGCATCATGGACATAAAAGTATTCCCAGAGTACTTAGCAGGTTCAAGACCACCTGACATATGGAGGATCTTCCCAGGCTAGTCTGAGCAGGGGTCTGGAGAGCTAATATTTATGTGCAGCTGTGTAAAGACAAAACAAATGAATGAGCATATACCATTGTATAACCCCGTGTGTGAATATTTAAAATAATAATGTGACTTTATAAACTGTGAAAGTTCAAAATCATCAATCATTATGCATTAATTCCTCATTTCAGCTGAGCAAATCTGTTGACAAAGATTTGCTCCACTGAGGTTACATTTACACTGTTGTTCCCTGTGGCACTAATTAACCTGACAATCACACCCACCCAGACACACACACACGGTCCCTAGAAATACAGGCTGACGCAAGCTCGGCTGTTGAGCCTCTGCTTGTTATTTTCCATCTTTCAAGGCCGGCGAAGGTGCTTATTAGCAAACAGAGAAGTTTGCAAACTTAATACCTCCTTTAAACAACAAACCTTCCCTGTAATCCCCCCACTCTGTGTTCACCCTGACCTAATCACTGACTGAGAGAGAACGAAGGGAATGACGGCATTCACTGCATAAGTTTAACCCGGATAAATATACTGCGTTAACACCACTTTCAGGTCAATTCTAGGTGACCATAGATACCTGTTTAGTTACACAGAGAAGCGTTCTTTATGTAGGTAGACCTTGAAGATATCAATGTGACCACAAGAGGGCAACAGAAGCTTAGTTCTCTGGAGACACTCGCCCAAATCGATGGAGCTCAGCACCAAACCCCTGCCGAAAAAAACAGCTTAGACCAGCACACATTTAAAGTTTATGTTGGTTTGTGCTGGACTGGTGCTGGTCTAAAACTGGGTTATGCTGCTCAACCAGCATGGTCACACCAGCAGCCAATATACAACATATGCTGGTTTTAGAACAGCTTTCATCGCTACTGACTGGCACAAAATATCAGAAATAAAAAGCTTGTATCTCTGAAATTCTGCATTTCCAGGGGAAGGACAAAACCTGACTTTTCTCTGAGTACAACAAAGGTGACTCTGAGTACAACAAAGATTTGTCATAAAATCTAATTTGTGAAATATTTCTTGCCTAGAGTGACTTGATGTCCCCGCTTTCCTGAGACAGTCCCCGTTTTGGTGACTGGTCCCCAGCTGGAGCTGTCCCGGAAAAGTCCCTGTTTTGGGACTGTGTATTAAAACCACACCAGAAAGCCCTAAGAAAAAATTACCAACAGCACAGACAGGCAAACATAGAGACATCTCCAGTTGTGCTTGTTTTGGCCAACAGAAGAGGCTGCTGCTATCTAATAATCACTACTACCACATGGTGGCCTAGTTTCATAGAATACTGCTGTGTAAAACTCCACCAGAAGCTACCAAGCCTCAGGTGAGTCCACAACATGACCACAAATATCTGTAACCCAGGGGTTTAAAGCATGGATTATAGGACTTGTTTCATACTACCTCCATAGGTAGGCTGATTTGTGTAGATACAGTCTATGTGAATGTAGGTGTGGCTTGACTGGGTGCCTTCCTGCCTCCGGAAGTAGTGATGGGCGGATCGATATCTAAAAATCAAAACTTCCTAATCTTGGGGTTTACTTTGAGAATAGATTCTGGTGCAAAAATATCACTAACATTTATTTATTGATTTAACGAGACTGCTGTGTATTTTATCTCTCAAACTAAACGCAGCCGTAAATGATGGTGTAGTATAGGAACTACTTTTTCTGCGGCCTCCTTCCTCTGTAACTGTTCAAAATGTGAAAATTCAAATGTTAGTCTGATGAATACACATTTAATTACTTTCAGTTGACATAAAATATGTATATGTACTATACTGTTGTCTGATGGTATCTTCTTCTTCCTCTTCTTCTTCTTCCTTTTTTCTTCTTTTTCTTCTTGGTACACATTTTTTGTCCTACGGTTTTCAAGATCTCATCACCGTTCCAACTCCAAATTGCATCATTCGGTCTGATCAGGAATGGTGTGATTGTATACAGCTTTTTGATCAGATGCACAGTTTCCACATAGCAACAGATTTTTCCGGAATTTTTCCCTCTAAGAATGAATGGGATGGAAAAGTGCAAGCCCATCTACTGTACTTCTGCTCAACCCAGAGACATTGTTTCTGATAAACCATCTCAGGACACAACCCCAAGCCCGACCCCGACTTGTGTGTTTGTCTTTTTTTAATCCCTCTTTCCCCCTTAGAGTCTCGTTCATTTTTGGCCCCACCCAACCCCTATTGTTTCCATTAACCGACAGCCGCCAAACTGTGTGTACTGACTCAGGGCAGATCCTCAAGCTCTAATCCATAGTCTGCCATACCGACCTGCACTCCTCTATGTGTTGTTTATTCATCCCTTGTTCCTCCCATAGCAACCACAGCCTAGCAACAGCCTAGCAGGAAGTGGGAACCATTTAAGCTGCACAACATTCCACATTTCCTTCAGGAAATGCACTCTTCTAGTTGAATATATAATTTGAACATTATTAAACACCGAATTGAATTTTGTTAAGTGATTTCTGAATATTTATTTAATAGCCACAATAATAATTAATAATAATTAAATGTATTGGTATTCATATCGGTAGCCGTGTTGGAATTTTAGCCTTGGTATTACTTGGTATCGGAACGAAAGGAAACCAGTGGTATCGCTCATCCCTTGTTGATACCATTTATCATGCTTCAGAGACAGCCGTAGTCTCAGCCACAGTTGCTCCCCATTCTATACATCTTTGTGTCATGACTTCGCCATCCCATATAGCACACTTCTGATCGTCTTCTGGTCGTCCTTTTTGTGTTAGTCAGATCTCCTGTTCCTGCAATAGTAGTAGGCAGCTCTTGGCCATGTTAAGTGGTGAAATGTACCAGACACTCCCTAGAGACTCTCCCTAGGGAATTTGGCAATGCGAGACTAATTGGTGGCTAACTTCATTGGCTCGTTAGTTAATGCTATATTACCTTCCTAGCTCCAGTACAGAACAAAAGAAGCAAAAAATTGAGCCTGTCTTGGATAATCTACCACATTTAGGCTAAGAGAGAAAAACTGGTCTCATTTTTCACTGAAGTGTCATGTAGCATAAAGAGGGAAAGACTGAGGCAGTTGACTCATCTGGAACTAGCTTTATAGGGATCCTGCTTTCTGTAAAGTGTATAATCCAATACACTGAAAATGTTGTGCTCTTTATTTCACATTGGCAGCTTAATTCAGTTCTCAAACATGTAACCATTACTGTAGAAAAACTGACGTGTGGCGGCCTCTCCTCCTCTTATTAGCTCGTCTTTAAACATTTAGCAGTCACTGTGACAGCATGAGGAAGGATAAGAATTCCTGAGAGTACTCATTCATTATTCAGTGTCTCATTAGGACCTAGAGCTAATTAATAGTAATACGTTTTTATGAATTCACCCTTCAAGAACATTCTCTTTTTATGAGTGGATCATTATACATACATACACAGCTACCGGCCACTGCTTTACATCTACACTCAAAGTCCATTGTATCAGCTCCACTTACCATATAGGAGCGCTTTGTACTTCTACATGTACAGGCTGTAGTCCATTTGATTGTCTGTATCCTTGTTACCCTGTTCTTCAATGGTCAGGACCCCCACAGGACCACCACAGAGCAGGTATTAAATGGGTGGTGGATCATTCTAAGCACTGAAGTGACACTAATATGGTGGTGGTGTGTTAGTGAGTGTTGTTCTAGTGTGAGTGGATCAGACACAGCAGTGCTGCTGCTGGAGTGTTGAAACACTGTGTCCACTCTATTAGACACTCCTATCTTGCTGGTCCACGTTGTAGATGCACAGTCAGAGACGACAGCTCATATGTTTCTACACAGTGCAGTGTTGGTCAGCCTCTAGTCCTTCATCAGTGGTCACAGGACGCTGCCCACAGGACGCTGCCCACAGGACGCTGTTGCCCGGTATAGTTTTGGTTGGTGGATGATTATCAGTCCACCAGCACTGCTGTGTCTGATCCACTCACACTACCACCATGTCAGTGTCACTGCAGTGTTGGGAATGATCCACCACTCAGATATTACCCACTCTTTGGGGGTCCTGTTCAGATCCTGACCATTGAAGAACAGACGGACTGTAGTCTGTATTTGTGAAACTACAAAGTGCTCCTATATGGTCAGTGGAGCTGATAAAATGGACTTCCCACTAGTAGATGAATGTTGATACATGGAGGTATACCTAATAAAGTGGCCGGTGGGTGTGAGTTGGGTGGTGGGAAGCAAGCTAAAGTGTTCATTCAGGTTAATTTCAGAGGTTGGCTTGTGAACAATGGTGAAATGGTGTCAGTTTGCTGCTGAAACAGAGAATGACCTGGTCAGTCTACAAAGGAAAGGTCAGATATCTGCTGAACAGGTACAGAGGGCAAAGGGACATGTGTGATTGGCTTTGTAAATAGTGATAGTGCATCCAGTTAAAACAAGAACATTGGTTAGCTAATGTAAGCAGGTATTTATCAGTAAAAGGAATGCGGAAATGTTATGTAACTCAGGATCATCGCATGTCAAATGACCAGCAGACCTGTTGAAATGTTCAGTGTTTCGTCATCACCTGTCAAACTTTGATATTTTTGTATCAGTGGGTCATAACTACTTATTAAAGAACTATTGAAAGGATCTCATTCATACAATATCCCCCTTACCGTGGATGTAATACGATGTTTACCAATCAGCATTGTGCTAACTGCTTATACAAATCATCAAAATCTAACTAAGGTTAGAACAGCAATCTGACAGTTTGACAGACACTCATAGAGCACTCCAGGAACACAAGTTTTTCCTTGCCACTGTCACCCTTGGCTTTCTTATTGGGAATTAGACCCGGATTTTCAGTAAAGCTGTTTTGTGACAATCCTCTTGTAAGAGCTGCTATGTAAATGAACTTGACAGACTGCTAATCCTGGGTAGGGCCTTCCTTTGCTCCCATAACAGTCTTTTCTTTCTAGCACGGATTCCAGGGGTTGAAAACATTTCTTTAGGATTCTGGTCAATGTTGACATGACCGCACCATGCAATTCCTGCAGATTTTTCAGGTGAATGTTTCAGCTGCGAATCTCCAGTTCTACTACATCTCATAGATTCAGTGACTGGGAAGACACCTCTACCTTGCTGGTTCCCATTGACTGGGAGGACCACTGAAGACCACTGAGCTCTTTGTCATGGTCATGAAACCAGTTTATGACACCTTTTGCTTTGTGCCATGGTGCATTATCATGCTGGAAGTAGCCATTAGAAGTAAATTGGTAAACTGTGGCCATGAAGGGACGAACATGTCCAGCAACATTAACATTAACATTAACAGGCTGCGGCATTCAAGCAACGAACTGAACGGCTGAAATTGTGTCACGAAAACATTCCCCACACTATTACGCCACATCCACCAGCCTGGACTGCTGATACAAGGCAGGTACATGGGTTCATTTTGTTGGTGCCAAATTCTGGCCCTGCCTCAATTGTAAATATATAAATGCATATATATAAATAGTATATTAATGTATATTTTGCAGAAATAATACAGAAGCCTCAAAAACTACATGTATATGTTTTAGTATTTTGCATGTGCAGGCTTCACCTTTATTACAGCTTGCAATCTCTTCAGTAGACTCATTTTCAGTTTTCAGAGAACTTGCTTTAGAAGCTGGTGTATTTTCTGCTCCTCATGTGTTGTTGGAGCAGGTCTGGACTCTGGGGTGGTCATTTCATTTTTCTGAGAACACCAGCAGCTTCTTTGCTTCATTTAATCTCCTTCTCTTAGTGAGGGCTTTTAGACAGCTACACATCCTTTTAGACCCATAAACTCACTAACTTTTCACAGTGGAAGGATGGATTTTCTCTTTCTCCAAGATGAAGTGCAGTTTATCTGATGGGGACAGTTGTGGCAGTCTACCAGGTCTTCCATTTTTTTGTTAGGAAACCACAATTCCAGAAACTCCTGTTTTTCCAGTTATCTTCCTTTGACTTCCCCCTTTCCTACGCAGGACTATTATCATTTATGTAAAAATCTCAGAAACATCGCCCCTGGAAATGAGTAACTTGTGTCTAATGACTGTTTTGACTAGAAACTAAATCAGTGAGGGGTGGTGTGTGACAGTACTGTATGTCTCAGAGATCCATGCTATAGTAACTTGGCAAGGAGCGACCGCTGCAGTCTATTTTTGCTCCAGTTCGGGTAGCTCCCTTGAAAATTGAATTAGGTTTCTTGAAAAACGTAACAACCGTGATATTTAATCCATGTTTTGGGTAGCAGTCCAGTGACCTGAAGGATTCTGTTTGGAGCCTTTGTCCAGTCCAAACACCATTATTCCTGCTTAACCTTGATCTGCCTAGGCGTGCGTGCATGTGGCAAATCACTCTATGGAACAGAAATTACTCTATTATTGTTGTGTATTTGTACTGAAGGGATCATATGCCATGATAATTTAAAGGCCAAATGTTTCTTTCATATTTCAGGGAGAGATCAATCTGACAAACATCTTACACAGTTTTTTTCCCTCCTTGTCTTAAACAAACAAACAAAAAAGAACGAAAACAAACAGAAATGTGTCTATTAGGTTTTTAAAATCATTTATTTTGTACTCTCAACATTACACACTTTCCAGCTTTCGATCAGTATAGACGTGCTGCGCCAACAGTCCATCACAGTCTGGTGGCTTTCAAATACCCCTCCGTATGGCTATAAGAACGCTCACTGTGACAGAAAACTCTTCAGTTCTCTCCATCACCCCAGAACCAACACTCTAAACCCATTTCACTTGTTTACCTCCAGTTATGCTGCTTCCTTTTCCATGAGCAACCCAAAAAAGAGAACACAACAGTTAGGTCTGGTGAAAAATAAGCTATAAATAAACATCATCCTACTGCATAAATTTTAATACATTTCTTTGAAAAAATAAAGAAAACAAAAAAACAATAAAACCGTATACTGTTTCTGAATAATCTTTTATAGTGATTACCTGGCAAATGTCAATTCTTTGTGACAATACGAAACAAAACGATGCCCAAAAGGTAAACTCGCACAAGATTAAAACAAAACACTTTTTGGCAATGGATTTTTTTTTGTTGCAGTCATAAAACATGATGCGATACACTGGTTTCAGCATGCGCACACAAATGCGCATTCACAACACCCAGTAAAAGATGACAGGTTTGCTGAGAAACATGGCACAGGCAAATACAACTTGTTACACCAAGCTAGGGAGCCTTCGCTACGTCGTTTTCACAAGATTGCGGCCTTGTCTACCACGTTATATAGTCTAATGATGCGTGTCCATGAATTCATCTTGATGTTCAACAGGAGAAGCAACACCTAGTGCCCATTACTTGCTCTTCGGGATTCATTTGTAGTTCAATTTCATACCCAAAACTTCCCAACGTCCAACGAACCATCTTCCATCTCAGGATACTTTCTTGAATCAAAGTGCTTCACAGAATTGGCCTGCTGGATGTGACTCCGTCTGCATTGATACGTAATCGCAGATTAATGATTGAGTGATTACGGCAAGGGGAACAGCACATGCCGCAGCTAGCTTGAGTCCATTCACGCCAACAAGAGAGGATGCACATGCTTCATTCGTGCCCCCTGCCAGGTGATGGATATACATATACACACAGCTGTGGCTTACACAAACACATTTATCAGAAGGCTACATGGGTTTATCTTCCGTCTCTCCAGGCCACAGGCCTCGTCCACCTTGCTTTTGTAGGTCTAGCCCCCGAGCAGAACTTCAAATCACAGTAGAAACTCCTGTACAACCCGCTGCCACTGAAACACTGTGAGTTGCCCAACTCCCAAAACCAATTTCATGATTGTCAGTGAAAACATTCCGCTGGTCGTTTTGTCTGGGTGATTACTGCAGACATAACACACTCAACATATTTACGTGAACATAAATATAATACATCTTTAAATAGAATCTGAATCTATCCTCTCAGAGGCCACAAGTAGTAGTGCAGTGGAACAGGGAGTGGTGGCAGACAAACCGTTTGGTGTGAGGTGCGTGTAAAGAAAGGAGGGGTGTGAGACAGATGGCTACCTTTAGTACACCCCATCAAGAATAACGTTTAGTCCTCTTCACCATTTTGTCTGTTGAGACACAGTTTTACAGTCGAAACTGCCACAGAACACACCACAGTTTTATAGAAAGGCACAAGATGGAGAAGGAGAAAGAAAAGTGAAAATACAAAACTAAAATTAGAGGAAATGAGGTGCAAAAAGAAGTGAGTGACACGTGGAACAGAAAGAGGTGTGGCTACTATATGCACTGGCTTCCACTGTTCACGGCTTCTCCATGACAATACTGTACAGGTTTGTTTGGTGAGCGGAGATGATAGCACAAGTCCATGTTACAGTACGATGTTCACACTTCCACAGGGGTGGCAATCAAGTCTGTGTGTTCCATCAAAGGGCAGTCAGTGAGCGGCTCTGTGACCTCGGCACCCGCGTCACTAGTGTCCATGCTACAGTCTGAGGAGTCGCTGTCGCTTTGGTCCATGCGCTCCTCTGTTTTGTCCTGAGAGGGCGTTGTTAGCCCTGAGGGTGACCGTGGACTCCGAGGGGGTTCAGAGCCCACTGCTACTTTAGCTTGCCGGATGCAGTTGAGCCACTGCTGCTTGTTGAAGGCGTCGCTGGCTTGGAAGGAGTGGGTGTGCAGCTGCCCGCTGCTGCGGAATGTCACCCGGAAAAAGTTCTTGGCTGGTGGAAAGAGAAATAGAGATGGATGTTACAGAAAGTTGTGAAACCACCTTTACAGAGTACACCAGTGTTGTGGTTCTGAACTTATGTTTGATTACAGCTACCATAGCCATTGATTATCTAATACTCAGACAGAAGGAAATTGTCAACTGATTAGTGTTATATCATCTCACAGCACTGGGTCAATAAAGTATAGAATCTAGACTGGAATAACATCTGACTTTAAATCATCTGACTTTAAATCATACAAAAGTTAAAGCTGTAGTTTTGTGAAAAGTAAAATTTCCAAAAATGTTCCTCTTTTTCGCTAAATTGAATCAATCAGTGATCGAGTTTTGGTTTCCATGCAGCAAATGTAGCTAACTAGTAAAATCTTATACCCCACCAATTAACATCCTGCAAAATGTATGCCTAAATCACCACACACTTGCCTCAAAACAGACTTGCCTATGTTTTATTAGTTTTACTGAAGTTTTTAGTTGGCTGGCAGATTGCTTATTATCCTAGTTGGCGTCAGTTTAACTCTGAACTTTGTCTTTGCATACAGTTGATTACCCTAATAAGTTTCAACTTTAATTTTATTTAATAATTTATTTGTTATATTTTGAACCATTATTTTATATTTATATCTTATTTTCTTTTTATTTTTCTTTCTTGAAAAGAACAATTGAACTTAATTTTTAGCTTTTCAACTTTTGTTCTTTTATAAATATATTTGTACTTGCATGCTGAGCTACATTGGGAGGGTCACCCTTTGTGTATGTCAGAGTGAAAATAAAGGTAACTTAATTGAATGTGGTTTCTGACACTGTGTGAAATACTACTATTTTATTTACTATGTATAAAATGCCATACAGAATCCATATAAGCAAGTTAATGTTCCTCATAGCAACCAGCGCAAAACTAAGCCAACTTTGAACTAAATGAAACGTTTTAAAGTCTCTGAGAATGAAACAAAAGAGACACTCACTCCTCTCTGTGTTGCTGAAGGCTCCTCTGATGGAGCCCCCCAGCCGAATCTCTCCATCCTGCAAGTCTTCCCACTCCAGATCCCGCACAGGTATGGGCTGCCTGTAGAGTTGGTACCAGAGCTGCTCGTTGTGAGTGATGGCTCGTGTGATCACCAACACGTCCTGAAACAGGAATACGTGAAGCTTCTGCAAAGAGCAGGAGAAAAGGAGAAGGGCTGTTATTGAAGGGCCAATAAATGTAAGAAATTAATTTTACATCATTCAAATCTTCCATCACTGGTAGTTCAGTGAGTCTGACCGAGGGACAAGCTTTGAAAGACCCATTAGATGGTGAAGGCTTAACAGTTGGTATGAATATGAATAGCAGCGGCACAAACTGAGTCAGATGGCAAACAAAAGACAAACAGATTATTCAAAATGGTTGTGCCATATATTATCTCACCAGCAAACATTCCTTAGGATTAGCACAGCCACTTAAATTAATCTCTGTGATGCTGGCATATTACGTAACATGCGAGCTGTCATTAAAGCCCCCCGAGGTGGACTTGTCTACTTTCATTATTTCCATTTTGAGGAGAACGCTTTCAGCTATTTTTCCCCAATTTGGTTCTCATAGGTTTTAATGTGGCATACGGAATTTAGAAGTCAACTCTGATGCTGGGCCATGAAAGGAGGTGTCCTTGTATGAGTGTTTGAGAGTGTTTAGTTGAAGGAAACTGATACTCATACTGGTGAAAAAAAAGTGGACACGTTAAAGCAAACCTTACTTGCCCTCTTGAACCTTAGCCTAGCTGCCACTCCTGCTGATGATAGCTCAGATTCAGTGGGGCCTCCATCTGAAGATCCTAAGATAACCTTCACTCATTTCTCAAAACCCAAACCATTAAATAAGTTGTGTCTAAGCGGGTTCAAAGGAAAATACTACTATTTGCCACTGCAGGATGTAGCATTCCGGTTCATTGTTTGAAGCCCAATGATATGTTTCCATTCTCCTCTGTACAACATGAAAGGCAAAGTTGCTTTGTCTGCCCTGCGACTACATTTGATTAATATCTTTCAGGATGAGTGAAGTAAATTATTCCAGTCAAAATACTGCAGGCCAGTCTTGAACCATGTTGTGCAGCCCTTCATCTGTATGTGAGTAAAGGACTGTCACTTTATTTGTGTAAGACTGCACAGTTAAGGCTCTGAAAAAGGTCAGAGATCATTTTTATGGAAGGCACAGCACAACATGAGCAAAAGACAGCAGTTTCAGAGAGGCGCCTTTTATTTGTGCGTAGCTGGTGTAAACACTCCAAACAGAAATTGGATTACATTGTGAATAATGGGGGAGATTGCTTATGACAGACATAAGCCTTGGACACATTCCTCTTTATTCAGGTTTTACAACGTGAGCTCTCCCTAGGGGGAATGGCTGAACTAGTCCCATTTCTCTGAGGGAGAGCTGCTTTGTTTAAAATGAGAACAGACAGGCTCATCCCCAGATGTAACTTTATAGCTCTGCCCTCGAGTGCTGTTTGCGCCTCACCTCTGGTCAGCCTCACAGCTCTTTATGTAACGCTGTAAGAGCAAAGGCCATGTCCAGGGATTTGGAGGAATGCGTCTCGACTTTGAGCTATAGGGCCCTTATTCTTAATCTGTGACAGTGGTTATAGATCACTTTATTCCTGTACATCCTATGCAGATACATGTTTTTCTGTGGAGAGCAACGACATGCAATTGTATGCATATGAATACCCCCAATCAAATGAAGTGTTTAGCTGATTTTCGAAGTCAAAATAAGTTAACACATCCTCTACAGGGAGCCAAATTAAAAATAGATGCATTGATTTATTTTTCAGTAGGGATAGGGTTGGGGGACTCAACCCTGGAAGAAATGCTGGAAGAAATGCACAGTTTGATGATTTCCCTGCTCCAGCAGACCGACGTAACACTTTAGTTATTTGAAGAGTTTGGTTAGTGGACCCTGGGCATCACTTAAACAGCCTTAACAACACAACATAATTTACCCCTCATACGTTTTGTTTACGTATGGATATATCATCCGCTATTCATCTTGACACGACAGAAGTCAAAATATTAATGTAAGGAGATATTACTCCAAGCTATTTGACAGTTTTATTTTATTTTATTGGCCCATTCATCCTGCAATTTTCACGCAAAGCAAACACATCTGCTGCCTTCAAATGGTACAGAAAAACTGAACAATGTTTATTTTTAAAAGTGATCTAAGATACATCAGTAGCAGTACAGTATTATTACTAGAGCTGCTGAAGTAAATGCAGTATATTACTAACACTACTACAAAACATCTGCAGTAGTACAGGCTGTTGTTGCTACGAAAGAATGCATGGTATGTAACCTTCTCATTGAAATCCAGCTTTTAGATCATCTTCAAAATGACAGTTCAGCACCTTTGGAAGAATGACTGTGAAACTAGACAGTGCCCATGAAAGACCTACTGATAAACTGACAAGCAGCATAAACTCCCCAGGTTGTGACACAGTATATGTCCTTGTGTGAGTGTATGTATGTACGTACATGTGCATGTAAAGCAAAATACTCACGGCTCCTCTGTTGTTCTTCAGCTCTCCGTGGCAGCTGAGAATGCGCGAGCTGTCGATCAGCATGTCCCTCTGGCTGTCTTCCAGGTAGAGCAGGCGCTCTTTATAGTAGCGGCATTCCGATTCGCCTGTCTGAGTGTTAATCTCAGCCACAATGCTCTGGATCATGTTGATCTGAGAGGAAAAACAACTTGGGTGAGACGCCAGTGTTAAAGGAATAACTAAACAAAACACAAATCATTTTTACTGCCAACAGAACATAATAAAACAAATCTCTGTGTCGGTCAGTCAAGCAAACTGCTTTTTTGCGCTAAGGACTACATTAATGAGACTGATAAATCTCTTTTAACCCCTTATACTCTAAGGATCCATATGTAGGCTGAGAATTCAGTTTCTCAGTCTCAGAACCACGTGATAAGGCCCAAAACAATATTAACTTTTGACTAAGATACTGATTTTGAAGAGCTACAAATGTTAACGCAGTATGTTCATTGCCATGTAAACAAGCATTTTTTTACTAACAGAGATAAATGCGTGTATTTTTAATATCTGCCACTATAACTTGAGAAACAAGGTCCTTCTACAGGACTTGCATAACAGCTTTACAGTGACTACTGAATAACAAGACATATCAAGCTTAATAACTGATTAATAAGTCTGTTTAATGGGTTGTTCAAGATGTAAATCTGTACATTTTCATTCTATATTCTCCAGTTAACAGAGTCGAACACAAAATAATACATATTTAGAATATTTAGAATCAGCGCAAATAGTGAACACCGTCACTACTGCTGTGGTTGCACTCACTGCTTCATCCAGATGTTGTCGGTCTGGGTGGTCATTGGGTGTGTGTTTGAGAATCTCCCGTAGCAGAAGTGGATACTTGACCAGTCGACTGCGTGGGATGTCCAGAAAGTTCCACAGGTCCAGTTTGCGGCTGAAGGGTGACTCTAAGCAGCGCTGCAAAAAGTCGTGTACTCTGTGATCCTGCTTCTTATGGTCCAACAAGGCTTTGGCTGCCACCTGGTTGCTGCAGTAGCTGTTGTAGGAGTCCAGACAGGGTAGCTGCAGAGGGAACAAAGCAGAATGGTGCAACAAACATGTTAGTAATCAAAGATGGTTATGGAAAATGCTTTTTATTTGGACCGATAAGCAGTGTTCATATTAGGGGTGCAACAATGTGTTGAGAATGGACATTCTACTATATCATCTAACGCAGTTGCACTGGTTACACAGCAACATTTGTAAACGATTAGCAGTAATGAAGACCTCGCTCCATCACTCCTCCTGCTGCCCAGCTCCAGTGTTATTAGAAAGTTGGGCAACAAAAAAGTAATAGTCATAATTTAGTTCAAATTGTGTTAAAAAAAATAATCAAATTGTGGATCTAGTATCATCTAGTTACACCCCTGGGTTTTGTTTCAAATTTTAATTTTGATTTGAATCTAGTTTATCCAACTCCCAGTCCAACGTACATCTCTGCTTTGTAGCCATCACGTTTTACCTGTTCACTCAGTGTAATTATTGCCAGCGAGACTGCCATAATTTAAATCTGCAGCATCTGTACCATATGATCAGTCACCACAGACAGTAATTTTGTTGAGTTCCCTGTACTTAGTAAAAAACTGCCAATGAGCACTTGCTTCTGAGGCTTCCCACTGGCTTCTACTACACATGCGGTGAGTCAACAGATTTTTGTTTTTTCACCAACTATAGGGAAATGTGTCAAAATTGTCTGTGGCAATCAGCCATGGGCTGCAGATACAGCAGGAGGCTGAGATTGGGCTGAAAATCGCTGGACCATTCCTTTAAAAGGCACAAAAGGCCTTTCACCTAAAATCCCCAAAACATGCACAAGTAGATAACTGCCCTTTAGCTAAGCTTGAGGCTGACAGCACTCACAAATTTGCTCCATTCCATAA
Organism: Semaprochilodus insignis; assembly: GCA_034552555.1. Taxonomy (NCBI): domain Eukaryota; kingdom Metazoa; phylum Chordata; class Actinopteri; order Characiformes; family Prochilodontidae; genus Semaprochilodus; species Semaprochilodus insignis. Next base: position 5,573,933 of record CM067494.1, read on the forward strand.
GCCCAGGCCTGCCCCTTACAGAACTAACAGAGCTACAAGCCCAGTGTAAGCAGGTAATAACCAGAGACCAGCACTCAACGAAATGCCTTCAACTGACTTCAAATCAGTCAGTGTTAAAGGAACAGCTGCGCATTCCTAGAGCAGGTAAAGAGAGAAGGAGGAGACTGTCAAAGAAGCTATTCATCAATATGAGTGATGCATGTTCCCTCTGGAGGAAGGCCCTTTTCTGAGAGTGTAGGCCATTTTCTGAGAGTCTATTAAATGATTTACTGTGTGATGCATCATGGTTCAGAAACAGAAACGGCTTTCCATGTTCTACTTCTTTTCAGTAATCCAGAAATATTCATGTTGAGGTATGCGTGTTATATAGAAACTGGCTCATCTGATCCATTCAAATTTCACAGTATAATCAAATATGCATATTCAAATGACATGGGTTAGCATATCATATAAATACCATAAACGTGCATTAACTGTATGATTGTTTAAGGGACTGGATTTTTTACTGTTTGAACATTCTGCTTCTAAAATCCAATGGAAACAAGCTGGAGAAGTCTCTCTTTTTCACACCATCTTCCAGCTTCTTTGGAAGTGATGCAGCATTGAGAAATGTTTATATGGTTATGCAATCTGCACTTGATGGATTTGCACGGAGCTAAGGTTCAGTGGAAGAAACTCATTTAGGCTGGACGAGGTCTGAAATAAACAGTCTGAGGAGCACCCACTGTCCTCTTCTGGCTAGCATTGTTCCTTCATGGTGCCTTTAGAGTAAACAGGAAAAGACGTGCAGGACAGCACCATCCCTTCTTCAACAGCAACTAGCTGAAGAAACGGACACCGCAATCAATCACAACCTCTGCAAGGTTTCATCGAAAAAGGTTGAGAACCGGAAAAGGCCTGTGGAACAGGATTACCTCCAGGTTCTGTGCTAAAGAAGGGAAGGAAAGTTCACTGCAATGTTGCAAGACACTTCAAACTAATAACTTGGAAGCCTGCTATTATTGTTTCCAGCTAAGCACTGGGCAATATTCTTTGTGTAGAACGGAACGAAATGACATGAGAACCCACAGTCTGAGGCAAGTTTGTGAAAATTTGGGCATGCAGTTTGCACTAATGAAGTAAACTCATGCTCTGGCTGATCCATCACTGAACTATCATTTTAGAGGCATGTCTTGAGGTTTAGCTTCGTCATTCAGAATTTGGTAATGCACAGCAGCGTGCATTATAAAAACCTGTGGGCCAGCAGGCCATGTCCGTTGGATCGAACACAACTCGGGCCCCCACCAGGGGCTAAAAGGTCAGATGGCTTAGGATTGCTGTGCTCTCTTTTCGGTGACCTCTCTTCTAAAAGAAGTCCACACACACACACCACCTCGTAAAAGAACCGTGCATGTGTGAGCGAGAGGGAAAGCTGAGTTGTGGCTCTCTAGCATTTGAGGTGATGTTGTTCTTTGCCCTCAGAGGGGTTCGCGGGTGACCCTTTGACTTAGTAACTTGCTTTGCCCACCATATGTTTGGCATCTTTACTAGGGAGGGAGAAACGCCAGTAGTGCAGAAATGGACTAGACACTGACATGGATAAATTCGACCTACCTCATATCCTGACATGCCGTTCAGATGAGCAACAGATCAACTCTAAACTGAAGGCTTGCTGCTTAGTTATTCATCTTAAATGGAAACCCTGACTGTTAAGACATATAGGCCCCCAATATGGTGTACATGTCCAATACCATTCAAACATGTTGTATAAACATGTTTCTCTCTCTCTCGTCTACTGAGTGAGGAACAGCGAGCTGATTATCCTCTCATCTTTTACCTCTACTTTTCCAACTTTACGTAGAGAATGACATTACTCAAGAGAAAAACTTGTCTTATTTTTCACAGGACCGACTATATGACATCACAGTGCAACAATGGTCACCTACTAGAAGAGGAATTTTGTCCATTTGTCCAGTTTTGTCAGTAAACCTACATTTTTATATGTAATGTTGATAAAATGGTCAATTGAAATGGAGAACTGTTTTAACTCGCAATCCTCTACAATTTAAAACATGCTTCAGGCCTATAGCCTTTCTCAAAACACAGCATATTTGCAGCCTTATTATTGAAATTGTGTATTGTGGTGTAGCTTTGAATGTCTGGTTCCTATCACCCCCACTCTGAACAACTGCCTTGGCACGTTTCTCTAGGGCTAACTCTCATTGTTCAAAACTATTGTGAATGACTTTGTTTACATTTGAACCATTTAAGCAAATAACAGTTTTATTTTTTAAGCAGTCATGTTACATCTACAAATCTACTGATCTACAAGTAGAATTAAGGGGTAGAATTAAGATTAGAACCACACTGAGGGTTTAAGACTGAGTTCAATGAGGCGGCAAGGTAAGGGGTAAGGTATGAAGTAAAGTTGAATGCAACATACATTCAGTTGAATGCAAGTTAAAGACAAGGTGAGCATCTACACAGCTTCCGTCATGGACCACTAAAAAGGGCCCCACAATCAGAATGACAATGTCTAAAATCAGCTTTGATCATGCCAACTCTCCACTGCTTCCAGGTTATTTCATTTAACTACTTAAATGGAGTGCTAGAAGAAAGGTCACACAAAAGGAAAGAGTGGTTCACTGCATCATCTTGGGGCAGCCTGAGAAGCTTTGCCAGCTGGACACTGCTGAGCTGCTTAGCATCATCCAGACTAAAAGAACGTAGCATTAAAGTGGCGAGCTTGTTGTTCAATCTCCACAACCAGCACAGCAGAGCGAACCGAAAAAGCCAATAGGTTTGTCCCGCAGCACACACAAATGCAAACAGACCCCTATCACCTCCGCCTCACTGTGCCCTGAACAGGAACATTCGACAGGACAGAGCTGTCAAGTGAGATTAATAGAGTGGCGCTCTGAAAGCAGAGACCACCCCCCGGCTCTCATCCTTTTAACCCCACAGAGAGAGCAGGTCTTGTTTGAAATAGCTGTTATCAGCAACTTTTTAGGTTACTGGTTAAAAGGACATCAGAGGATTATAATGCTTGGACATCCTGGATGATATGTAAACTTACATGAATCTTCTGGCAGGGTGTCGGTGCTTTTACGTGGACATTGTACAATATACACTGTTGATTTGTACTCCAAGTTCCTAATGAAACCGTGATAACACTGCATGAAAAAGCACAAGCGCTGAAAAATCCCCACTTCTGTCCTCCTCCACACTCAACGCTTGGAGACGTTACCACTCCTCCACATCAACACCAAGCCAGATAACTCCTTACTACAACCACGTTACTGGCTGTACCAAGTGCAACTGCAGGTTTTTTTGAAAAGATGGAAGACTGGGGGATGAATGGCGTGTGCGTATATGTCTGTTTGTGAAGGTTTTAGTGAGACCCCCCACATTTTACAGGAATAATCTGCCATATATTCAGAATGTACAGAATGTCAACCTAAAATCAACTGAGACACGTTTGGTTTTTGAATGTTTGCTTCTTTAGTTTTGCACTGGAGGTACAAGGTAGCAAACAAGTAATAAAACCCAAAGTAATAATCAAGTCATCTCAAATAGACTTGCTTGTGAGGTTTCTGGCACTGCATGGCATACTGTTTCAAGTCAAATTGAGATGACCTGATTATGTAGTTTCTGACACTGTTGTCAATATGACATACCGCTGTCTATAAAAATTGACAAGCGTACATGTTTATAGCTGTATTTTTTTTAGCTACGCAACAAAGTTTTGTCTGTTTTAATAGATAACAGTACGGGTGGTGGGGAAAAAGCAGTTCCATTAAAGCATATCACACATGCAGCTTACCCAGTCCACTAAAATGTGGCCCACATGATCTGTAGACCCATCTGGTTTCCTGGCCTCTCTGAGTCGACTGAGCAGGTCTGCAGAGAGACAAAGACAGTTTAAATGGATCGGTGTGTACATCAAAGAGCAAGGTGTTGGAATTTGCCCTTTTACACGGTTCAGGAGTCTGTTTTTCCCCCCCATGTCCCAATAGCAAAGATCTGACTAAAATGAGCTGGACTTGCAGCAACATGCACTTTTGATTTTATAACATTAGTTTGAAAGGTTGGCCAGAGTTTTTGAGAGTTCATTTCTCTATTTAGGAAGCTTTGTTTTGGAAGCTTACTTTCTTTTAGAATTGTTACCCAAAAAAGAATATATTGACGAAACAGATGCTTTTTGATTAGAGCAATTATTGTTAATTATTGCTAATATGCATCATTAATATATACAAAATGTTACAAATAAACTAATTACAGCTCATAAATTAATGTCAGGCATGCACACCACCTCACACAACAAATATGCTACAACAGTACACTGCTTTCCAAATAGACACTGAAGCTGAAAGTGCCTCGGGGGTCACATGTATGGGAGCACTTTAAATTATCGGACAATAATAAAAACAATCAGCTGTGTTTTGGGTTGGAAACAAGGACTTTAACAAAGCATCTACTACCGTCAACATGGACTAAAACACTGACCTTCCTTTCCATTAGGACAATGTTTCCTAAATACTCTTGTTTACACTATTGTAGACAGTCTGCCTTCACTTACATACTGGTGTAAATTCAAGTGATCAAACTTTCTATCTATACGTATTACCAGCACGTTTTGTTTTATCAGTATCTTAGGACAGTTTGTGTCAGGCCACAAGAATACAGCACACTATCTCAGAGTAAATAAAACATCTTTCTTCAGAGGAATCTGAACATTCTGCCTGTGTTAAGTAAGCAAGCACGCTCATTGTGTGAAAAGTACCATAAAATGTGATGTCCTTAACAGCACAGTATGTTATTTTTAACACATTACTTTTGTGAGTTTATCAATTCTCACCTTCATGCAGAGGGATGAGTGAATCCAGGGTGCCGAATATCTGATTAAGCTCGTGCTCCGTCATTATGGACAGCTTCAACATGGGGTCATGGTAGGCCTGCAGTTACATCACACAAATGTAAGCCAGAATTCAACCCCTACTCCAACACTTGGCAAAGCACTCTGGAGCTATCCAGGCCGGGGCGGATTTTTGTAACCCAAAAAAAAAAAAAAAAACGTCTTGAACTTAGGGTCAGCTTGGTCTTAAGATAAATAGAGCATGTTATACTAAGGAAAAGGCACTTCATTTGTTTTACAGCCTTTCGTTGGCTTGAACTTTACCCAGACACAATAAAATATTAGTCTATTGCCCTGTCGGATACAGTAGTAATTTCTGTTCAGATAGTACTCGCGTGATTACAAACAGTATGAAACAGTGATGACCGTTTACTCTTCAGAACACTATATATTACAGGCAGACATAAACGTGTCTGTGAGGGCCCCTCATGTGCTGCCCAGCCCCCAAAACCGCTGTGAGCTGTGTGATTTCATGAGCGGAGGGTAATCGGAGCTGGGCTTTCCATGGGGGGGTGGGGGGTTATAACTTGGTGTTTACACGCTGCATAAAGTGAGGAGGTAAAGGCCACTAATTTGAAAAGCAGAGCTAACCTTCTTGGCCAGCTTGAGGTCCTCAATCAGGTCCTGCTCACCCTGAGACAGCTCAAAGATGGCCTATAAAAAAGGAGAGAAGGCAGGACGGGTTATACAATTCAAAAGCAAATCTAAAAAGAGCCAAAGCTAATGCTAGGCAGGCACATTTAAACAGTAAATCTGAACTGAGAGCGAGGAAAAGTTTAAAACATTAAATAATTTATCTATATTAATATATTTATCATCATCACTCGTGTCTCCTGTAAAAGTTACCATTTCATACAATGACATAATATGTTCTCAACTTAATCAGGTTGTATTCTTAGATATTTCTCTATTGGTCAATTCATCATGAAATGTCCACACAATGTAAAAAGCAGCTGATGGCTTCACACCATGTGGGTTTGTGTTATACATGTCTAAGCTCCTAGAAGCAAGGAGGCACTTTCATGCATAGTAAAAACAGACAGTAGTCAGCCTTCAGTTTAGGGGACTAAAAATCACACTGAGACATTCTCTTTAAATTCTGTTGGGCTTAGTTCTGCTGTTTCAGTGTGGTGGGAAAACCCCTACAGGACCCCCTCCTTCTCGACCTCTAAAAAGCTTAATATTTCCCTATAGACAGCTGCGCCCTGTTATCCACACCATATCCCAAAGCCTTTGAAGTTGGTATGGCCAGAGAGTCACAGAGAGACTCAATTTGGAAGTAGTGGGAAGGCTCAATAAATTTTACTAGTGAAAAAACAGTGGCCATTGCCTGGACACCTAAAACTGCCTAGCTACATAAATAAAGGGAATACAGAGAAACCTCCATCAGCTTCCTGCCCCCACTCTCCAATAACCGCTCAATTTCAGCCAGAAGTGCGCTTTCCGTGTGAACTCACAGGACGTAATATGTATGGGGATTGGGAAACTGGAACTCAGCGACTATTTCACTATTGATTGTATTAGTACTTGATCCATCTACCAACAACAACAACAAACTATTAAACTCCTTTCAAAATACTATAAAAAGTTTTTAAAAACACTTAGCTAGTGTCTCGAGTTAATATAGCTGAACATCTATAATATTATGAAGTTCATTATGAAATACAATATTTTAAAACAAAATCTGCACTTCATTATGTCTGAATCTAATACTTTAGCCAAAAGTTAACATCCTAGTCACAATACAACATATTCAATTTAACACGCTGCAATGTAATTCTAGATAAAATCATGTTGTATTGTAAAATCCCTAATACACACACACACACACACACACACACACACACGTCAAAAACTGACATCTTTACATTAAGAAGTGATGACCAGATTTTGTTTTTAAATTTTGTCTTAATGCATTTCACAGCACTGAATCAAATCCAACAAGAAGAGCATATTGACCACTGAAGATAAGATAACGTAAATCAGCTACACTCCCCCCAAAAACAGTGCAGACACAAACTGTCGACTCATGCAGTGTAGCAAAATACTTGGTCACACACTGATGTTCAAAAGCAGTAACCCACAGTTTTCATTTCTCTAGAGTGTCTTATGTAAGAAGACGTAGAATGGCAGGTATTTGGACAAAATCAAGAACCTGAAAGAGGGTAGAATTACTGAAATGTCCTCATGTTTGAACAGCTGTAAAATAACACACTGCTGTAAACACTAGTGTCTCAAAAACATATTTTGTTATGTGGCCGCAGGCATAAGCTGAGGGCAAGTGGTTATTACAGTCATGATGTCATTTGTGATGGTACATAACACTTAACGTTCTATTATACAACAGTTTGGCAAAGTAAAGGAAAACAAAACAAAGCAGGGAGTCCCAAATACTGTTGCATATATACAGTACGTTTTTAAAGTGTGTACGGGTTATTCTCTTCTTCATATGCAGAAGAGCATGGGGGAGGCTCTGCAAAACCAGTAACTTAAAATCCACAGGGTGAAATGTTGGTCAACTAGTGCAAAAAAATCTGTTTTTAGATATTGCCAATTTCCTCCACAAAAAAACAGTATTTCAAGCTATTTGTAAAGCAGCCAGTGTTGCACCAATTTATCAGTAGCAGGCTGCCAACAGGTAGCATGTTTTTCAACTTACCAGACAGCATCTAACCTAACTGCTGTAAACCTGACGTATATGAAGCAGATGTTTTGTGTCTTTGTGTCTCTGCTCTTACCTCCTGCCTTTTAATCTCTTTGGAGGACAGCATCTGGCCCAGGCCAACATCGAATGTTTCGCTCCAAAGCTTGCTGTCGCGCCGCTTGGTGATGGCAGGTGGTGCTTGCCTGCTCCATGGTCGAGGAGGACCAATATCAGTCCTGCTTTCGCTTCGGAAACTGATGGAGCGCTGGTGGAAAAAACAAACAAACAAACAAAAAAAAAAACCCAACAGATTAGCTTAAAATGTATCAATTCGGTGTGCACACCTTACAACAGTTCTGTTTGATAGTGTTTTTAGGATGTGTATCATTAAATGTGATTTTAAGAATACACTGAGCATACAAATGTGAATGCCTTATTTTCACACTGGTGGAATACGTGACAAAAATAATACTCAACTTTACATATTTGATCACAATTGATGTTAACATTGCAAATGCCGTTGAATCAGCACCATCAAACTGATGCATTACAGTACACTAATGGCTATAATACAAGAGACAGGAATCTTCAAACAATGTACTGAGAGGTGCACTGAATCATCTGAACGTAGGATGCTGCTCATGATAAGAGCAATATAGAAAAACTGTGGTCAAAGGAGAATCAGCAATGATTAGCATCATAACCACATCTAATGTAACTGTGGGGGTGACTGTCTATTCAACCATGATAATGTAAAACATTAAGAGACATAAGGCATGTAGGTCAGATTAGTAAGAGCGTGGGCTGATGTTTTGGAAATAGCAATCGATCAATCCAGTGCACGCTGTAGCCAGGGAAAATCGCTGAGCTGTGTCAAACCTGGTTGCGTTAGCAGAATGTTGGGTTGTACAGGCTGTGATCATGGGTGCAAGCCTAAAGCACAGCAAGCTACTACAGAATGTTTATGACAGGAGTGAAAAATGATAGAAACAGCTTAAAGCTAAAAGTTCTTTACTGGATGCATCAAGCATTGAGGTATTAATACAGTAAGTACATCTGGTTAGTTTTTAAAGCGATAATTTGGCAGTTTTATCACTTTAAATAAAAAAATTCCCCAAAAATATAATTGGTCAGCCAAGACATGTTTGGGTTTCATGTTAGCCTTGCTGGGGCTATGAGGGTAATGGAGCTAACACGTAGCTTTTATGTAACCAATTAGCATCCTACAAACTGTCAACATCATAGGCTTCAAACCAGGTTTAAAAAAAAAAACCTGTTTATGTGATTACTAACACTTTATGACATACTGCTAACCATGAAAGTCAACATTTCTTAACAAGTGATGATTTCTTAAGTGTGGTTTGTGATAATTTAGACATGCAGTTTGGACCATGCTGATTGGTGGAGTGTAAGCATCCATCACTTGTTAGTTACAGTGCAAATTGAAAGAATCAAACCTTAGACACTAAGAGAGTCTTGGCTGTCTGACCACACTGGAAGGTAATTAAGAAAACTTTGTATATTTGATTTTTTTCGGCAAACTATCACCTTATAAACGTCTATCCAAAAGCAGCGTTTGCTTCCTTGACCTTGCAGAACAATGCCACGAGTGAGTAGCCGGTGAGAACCAGACAGAGTGAAAACAGGGGAAAGCCTGCGAGCTGGACGATGAATCATTAGGCTGTACTCTGTGCTCCAGTCACACTCAGCACATAGAGCTGCCCGCTGGCCGGCGGCCCCAGAATGGCCTCCAGACGTGCTAAGCCAACCTCAGGCTGTCTCATTTCCTGCCCCGGGCCTTGGGCCTGTTTTTCCCAGCTCTACACATTTCCAGTTCTGTCCTTTCTACCTCTTTCTCATTTACGCTCCCCTCTTTCTGAGCCAGATGGGCTGGGACATGCCTACCTGATCCCCAGCCCCCACTCTCTCACACAGCAACAGCTGCTACCACAAGTCTGGCCCGAGGGATCCAGCAGAAACATAACTCATGCCTAGCCAAAAAGTCACAGAGAGCCTTTAAATAATACATAATCTCATTCTTCTAAAAGTCCAATTTCCAAAAACCACACAGGGCATTTTACAATAAATGACAGCTGCTTTTCTTACAGTACCAGTAGAAAGTTTGGCCACATGACTGAATGAGGATACTTTTCATAATCCTTAAAGACATCTCTATCTAAGGTCACATGATTTAATGCACGGATTTTAATACAAATAGAACAAATCGATGACTATCTATTCTTCAAATACAAAGTATATGCAGAAGAACTTCAAGTTAGCAAAGTATCCCAAGTGGCTGCTCAAAAAGCTGCTTGAGAGAACACCAAGCCACATCAATGGAAAGACACGGCCACTTTAAAGAATCTAAACTAGACCATTTGTTGTACACCTGTTTTTGGTCACTGCACAATTCCACACTTGTTATTTCATGGTTTTGATGGCTTACTATTATGCTGCAAAATATAAGTAGGAATGTCAAAGGTTTTGACTGGTACTGCACATTACATTTCACAGCTTTGCAAGGCAGGCCAACATAAATCCACAGCAGCCTGACATAAAGAGTCACAATAATCCTAAAATAGCAGGAAATAGCAGGAAAACAATTAAAGTAATGGCCTCCAGCATTATGCAAAAGCAAAGGTGATATAGGGACAGTGATGTACACTTCACAGACCACAGGTGATGTGAGGATAACCTGATTAGTGTCGTACCTGCAGTGTCTGTCCAATACGCTTCAGTGGTGCAGCCTTGACCGGAGGGATGAGGTTAGCCAGAGACGTGACCCGAGACAGAGGCTTCACCCGCTTGTTGCTAGGCTCCTGTGAACACACATCACAATGTCATTAGAGACTCCACCAAAACTTCAACTAGTCAGTGGATGACCAAGTAGCTGGGAACAGACTTCTGTCCCCCTCCACACACACATATCCAAAAGATGCATGAGGCATCAATGATGTCTAGCAAGCTAAAAGTGCTCTGTAATGTTCATATAGTGTACATGGTCATCCCAACAGCTGCCTAAACACTACAGGAAACCTTTAGGATGTTAACTGTTCAAATGCACCATCACCATCACTGCACAGATGGAACTTTAAATGATCTTAAAGGAAGGCAAAATGGTTTCATTAGTTGTTTAACCGAATATTATTAGACTGAGTTAATATTAAGATAAATAACCACCAGCCCTTCTGAGTGGGTAACTGGGTAGTTTATTCTGCACGATTCCTCTGTGACACACGACCACACCTGTTCAAACTGCTGTCAACACAATGCCGTTAAACAGATTGATTAGAGGAGAAGTTCAGTCCAGTTCTGTTACAGTTCTGTTATATCAGCTATGTTGAATAGCATCGTTTTGAATAATGAGGGGAGACAGAGGGCAATCCGTCCCACCCAGAGAGCAAAAGGCCGATTATGCTTTCTTGGACTACGGGAGACGGATGACAGTGGCAACACTGGAGACTGAACTCGATCACCTCACAACAGTGCCAACGCTTTGACAGTTATATTTCTCACACATCTATGTGAGAGACAATAGGATGCATCAACAGCTTACGTCAGCAACGCTGAAGTTCTGCAAACTACCGTGAAAACCCTCCCACATTCAATTGAATGGAAAGTAGAGCAAGTTTCTAATACCGAGTAACAGGGAAGTCAGTTTGCTGAGAAGTTTCAAGACATGCTATATTGGTTTCTAGCAGCTTCCTTCACACAGAAAAGCCAACAAGCTGTCTAGGTGTCTATACATACATCACACACACAGACACACACTGCAATGTCATTAGAAACAGAAAAGGTCAAAATGCACAGGCACTGAATACCTTCTGCCTCACCGTCTCCATCGATCGCTCAGTCCCCATTATTTGCATGCTCACAGACTGTAACCAGAATCTGTGATAAACTGCACCAACTGTCATTCTCCTTTGGCATAGTCATGCCTCAGAGGCAGCGAGAGTTCACTTCACCTACATGGTGACAGAGCTGCGAGACAGCGAGGCTGGGGAAAGCCCCTTGCAGTGCGGTGTTCACATCAAGGTGACAGATTCCTCCAAGGATGCAGAGATACCAGACAACACACGCTGGTCAAAAAAAGCCTAACAATCATTTCTCTTGTGCAGTTCAAATCATTTTCCTTGTGATAAATCAAGGAAAGAAGAGTCTCTCATTCAGTCTTCATCCTGAGCACACACATATCAGAGGATACCCATTTAATCGCAAAGAAAAAGCAATTGGATTTCCAGGCATTCTCCGTCTTCGGGACGTTTGAAAAGGACCAGACCCTTGTAGCTTCTGTTAGTTCCCTTGCACACCTTCCTTTTCTTCGTTCTCCCCCTTTCTCTGCCTCTCTCTCTCTCTCTCTGTGTCAAAGCCTTTGCATGGAGCAGTGTGACATCACTGCAGCTCCTAGATCCGTATTCAGCAAGCATGGGCATTTTCTGCCAATATACTCTTGGGCTGTTCAGATTAATACACTAAACTTGATTAATCGATTAAAAAGGACCTTTTCATCTAATCAGCTAATTAATTTTCTAATTTGCATGATGACAATGATTTTAAACGCCATTGGTCTCTATCAGGGCATAATAGGTGTACCCATTCATAATCACTGTCTGCCACATAGTGTTAATAATGAATTTAATTAATTATTTTCATTAAAGAAAAAGAGTCTGAAATCCTTGAAATGCTATGCATGGCTTGTTATTGTTCATTTATGTCCATTTTGTTATTATCCATACTTTTTTGAAAAATCTGATTACTTCATTAATCGTTGACGTAACTGGTAGAGTGAATGATTAGCAATATAATCAATACTTCTGACAATCAAATAATACCTCCCACACAGACAAAGTCCTCTCTCTCCGACTGTGCATAAAGAAGTCAACAAAATGCCTTGAACTCTGTATCTAATGAAATAATGCATTTTAAAGCATTCAATAGAATGCATTTCTTTTATCTGCTGAAGCAAGAACTGCTTCATTGACCACTGAAGATAAGTTATCAGTTATACTGCCCCCAAAGGGAGCTCAGACAAATTCTGTCGACTCATGCAGCGTAGCGGAAAACTTGGCCACTCACTGATGTTCAGCAGCACAGATCCACAGTTTCCACTGCTGAAGGGTGTCTCATAAAACAAGAAGTAACAAGAATGATATTCGTGTGCAGAACATGAAAAAGACCAGACCTACATTTACAACTGTTCTGCAGCTGTAAAATAACACCACTGTTACACTACATATATCATATTAGTAGAACAGTCAGTTCAATAAAATGCGATAAACTGCAACAGACCCAGACCTGACACAGAATTTTAACAGGTAGCCTACATTAATGCACGCTAAGCCAACATAAGCCTCTTTTTTGCCAGTTCACTCTCCTTCAGAAGACCCAAAAAACAACAACAACAACAACATCAACAATAAAAGTATTAATCTCATTAACCCACTCCAAGCACTAAATCCTTTCCAGACTATTTACTTTAGACTGACAATCTACCTGCACATACAGGAGCAGTAAACAGTGTTTATCTAGCATCATATCTTAAAACGTTTCACTGCAATGAATTCCCAGTGACCAGTTGAGATCTAATTTTATTGGTATTTGTGTAAAAAGTTAACACAGTATTTATATACAGTATTTACATTTTCCTTCTGGTAACCTCCTGTAAACACAGACTCACTTGCTACTACCAGTGCATTATATGCTGTAAAACATCAAATAAAAGCGTTTAAAACAGGCAAGCAGTTAAGAGCTTAGTGATCAACTACTGTCCAGAATACTATCTGGACACAAGCAAGGAGTTAAGACTAACATGTATGTAAACACATTCCAATACACTTTCATTGACAGTTGTCAAGATCGATCCCTGAACAATACCATATATGGACTGAGCAAGCCGATAGTACACCAGTCACAGGGCATCCTGGCTTTTCATGGGGTCAAGTGAAAGCCAAACATGACCCTATCACCTAAAATGCATATCTGCAAACAAACTCTAAATGTATGGTTTTTGTAAACCAAAGGACATTTGAATCTAAAATCCTGAATGATTCAAATTAGTTTCCAAGACAATACAAATAACAAACCTGATGCCCCTCACAAAAGGAGCTCTGAACAGCTAACAAGGTGTCAGCTTGTGTGGAGCTTCTTCTAGACCAGCGGTCACCGACCTTGCTCCTGGAGATCTACTTTTCTGTAGACTTTAGCTCCAATCCTAATCAGAAGTCATTGATTAGCTGAGGTTGGAAATAAAACCAGCAGGACCTTCCAATATCCAATATTTCCAGCAGGTGGTTTGATGACGACAGTTCTAGACTGCTGGAAAAGCTTAGGTGGCTCCTCATGAAGCTGCTTGAGAGAATGCCACAAGTTTGCAAAGCCAGAATGTAAAATCCAAGATAGCTTTGTTGGCCATCACCATTATTCTACATTGTGGAAAGTAGTAAAAATAAGGAAGCCCTTTTAGGAGATGGTGTGTCCAAATTTCTGACTGGAAGGGTTCCTTCCTTTGTCTGCGCTGGGGAAAAGGATAATGTAAAAGGCTTTCAACAGCTTGCTTACATCATCCTATAGAGGACCTCAAGCACTGTCGGTGCTCCTTTGAACAGGCATTCTCAGTTTCATGTGATCAGCCTTCAAAGCTCCTCTTTGGCACATAAAAAAATGGATTTAGTTTATACGTACATATGACCGGGGGCCAGGCAGCTGCTCAATATTTATCCCCCATGTTGGACTCCACATGCCTTCCAGATCTGTGCTCTAAATCTCTGACCTGATCGATAGGCATGCTACATAGATATTGGCCAAGTATTGCTTTCAGCCAGTCTGCAAATACAGAACTGGATGAGCTTGATTACCTTCTTTTACCTTGTGTCCATAGTGATGGTCAAAGCTGGAATCTTCATCATCGTCCCCATTAAACAGGGGCAGCAGATTCCGTAGAGAGCAGCAAAATCCAATTATGAATTCCAGTTCCTCTAATTAGCCTTTCGCAGTAATAAAATACTCCAAGATGCGATATGGCAAATTTAATATGGAGGAAGCCTGACAGTCTAGATATGACTGCCTGAGATTATGGTATGGAGCACAGTAACTGTAAGACTAGAAAACAGACTAACGCACAGACTAAAGCTGCAGTTCAGTCAAAAATGCGATGAAAATGTTGCTAATGATTAATGAAAATCAAAAGCTTACAGTTAAGCTTAATGGGAACCTAACTAGTGGCTCCTAATTTGGATTGTTTGGATTTGGATTATATATATATATATATGTGTGTGTGTATGTATGTGTGTGTTAAAGAAATAAATAAATACAGCAAACATGCTTCCTGTAAGTGATCAGGTTAAAAAGAAACATCTTGTAAGGCAGCACAAAGCATGATCTCAGGTTTCTGTTCCTATCAAACTTCTAACCCTTTTCCTGTCTGACTAATGCTTCCACTTGGGTGACGGGCAGAGCGCTTTTTACTCAGAGATGGATAAGCTTCCTAAAATAGAGCTTACATAACTTACAGCAGCCAGGATACCCCGTTGTGGACTGACTGACCTGTGTCACCCCAACCACACACAACCCACACACAGCTTACGGGCTAGAAATGCTCTGTATTCATCTAACGGTTTATTAAAGTCATTCAGAAAGCCCACTCACAGCTCAAAGCTTCAATTCAAGGGTCAATTAAACAGACCGTACTGTTCGAAACATCGGAATTACGACATAAAAGCTTGGATTCAAATGCTTTCAATGCTCTAAAAGTGTTTTGGTTTCAGACAGGTGTATAAAATGAAGATAATATGTTAGTCCAGTACAATCCCACAGTTTTCAAATAATTAGCAGGGCACTAGGAAACTGTAAGTAATACATAAGAAATGCTAGATGTGTCCAGAATGATGAACAGAGCCTGTAGAATAGTCTAAAATTACTGCTGTATATTAGGGCTGGATGATTAGTCATGCAATGATAATACTGCGCATTTTATTGTTCGACATTGTCAGTCTGATACGCTACATTCAGTGTTCATGTCTGAAAGAAAAAAATGGATGTGCTGGAAAGAGGAACCCAATTTATAGAAAATACATGTTACATTTCACAATATCACAATATTACTCAGAAATCAAAATCAAATTGTTTAACCCTACTGTATTACATCAAAAATCAAGTTACAATTAATATTAATATAGAATTAATATCCAGTATTCACATCTAAAAAATGTCAATCAAATCTCAAGCCAGGTAAAAATGACATTACAATATTTATCATATAACAAGTTTTCATTCACACCAATGTTAAGGTATTATTATATATAAAATACCAATATTGTAAATGATTCTATATGAACAGTAGTATATTTGCAAGCATGCACTATAACAGTGGGTTTTGGTCTCAAGGTGCATAAACAAATACTGAACATGTGCAACCAAAGGCACTGATAATACACTTTCTTAGCCCTTTGTTTTGGAGCGCCATGTGGAACAGGGTACCAAGTCATGGTTTCTGACCAACACCAAAAGCGAAGAGAACAAAAACAAGGGAGACTGCTTCAGTCTGTTTTAAACACACTTAGTCAACATCAGTGCCTAGGTGCACACAGCTGTAACTCTTTCCACCTAGACAGTTGTGGAATGCTGCCTTGCCCCAGGTTTTAATGCCTGCAATAAAGCTCTCAGAAAACAAGGGGCACCTCTATTAACACGTGTGTGGTCAAACCGGCATTCTGCCCCGAAGACCAAGTCCTAGAGCGTTAACGAAAGAGACGAGTCCGAAAAACAGCAAGGTAAAAATGCTTTTAAAAGCTGACCAAGTCAAACAAACACCAGCTTGGGACAGGATCCAGTCCCACCAAAGCCTTCCATGTGGTTATGTGGACCACAGGCAGGCTACCATATGTGTTTTGAGGAGAAGTTTGGACTGGCCATGCTGTTATTAACATGAAAGCTTCTGCTAGCAGAAGACAGATGATTTTTTAGCCAGGCCCTTTCTGCTGAGAGAGGGAGTCTGGCTCTGTGTGGGAACAGATGAATCATACCAGCAGCTGGGTGGAACTCCACCAAAACGGCAATTAGTAAGCGGGTAACCAAGTAGCTGGAAACAAACTTCTTGCTTCGCACATATCCGAGACAAATGAAGTGATGCATCAGCAGCTAGCATCATGCTTAAGTTCAGCAAAGTCACTGAACATCATTGCATTGTGTCACCAAAGCATTACTATTATGGTCCTCATTTCTAATGCTGGGTAAAGAGGAAGTCTGCTGAGAAACTGTGGTCTGCCGAGATGTTTCAGATGTTATATTGGGCTTTGGTGCCTTCCCTTACAAAACAAGGTCACAGATATAGGCCAAGACCTTTGATCCAGACCAAAACGATCATGTCTTTGCATGGCCATATCCTGAGGGAGTGTATTTGCAAGATAAATAGCCATAAAGACAGACTACAGCACTCTACGGGGTGCTTCTGGCTCAAAAACACCTCGAAGGTCTTGTCCTGACAGAATTACAGCCACCTTTTTATCTGCTAGGTCTCGCTGTCAGTACCACAAGAGAGATTACACGTCCTGTCCTCAAAGGACACTCAGATATTAAATGAAATCTATGTTTCCATAACATGAGGTCTAACCACAAAGACCTCCTGAACTGTCATTAATCTCCAATGTGTAAACCTCCTACACTCCAATCTAAGGAGAGTGCCATTGTACCACCTAAATCCTGAGGCTGTTCAGTTTGATTCTAAAATAACACTGTGGTTTGGCCTTGCTTGACATAGGGGTACACATCCTGCTTCATCTGCTAATACACTGCTATAGTTAAGTTGACAAACACCAACTAGCCAGTGAGCGTCCTTCCGGAGCCGGGGGGTGTGGTATGTTAAACAGAACCCATGATCGCTGACCTTACCTTTAGCTAGCCAGTTTCTGTAATGACCTACAGCATACCATGGTGGACAATGTCTAAATAACCACAGGCCTACTGTTTACAGCAGCTGTAGGTGTAGATTTCTAAGTGAATTGTTGAAAACAGTGACATCCTCTTTGTTTCCTTTACCACAGCCATCTTTGCTACTCACCTAGCTTGCCAGGTAATCGCTGTCATGATAATAATGGCTGCTGAAAATCAGTGATGATCAAAAGAGAGCTTTGCTGGTCACTTTCGTTTGTTTGTATAGCAGGGAAAAAACAGGCTGGAGGATGCCAGAACTTGCATGATAAGCCCGCTAGTTGAATTACATTTTGAATCATTGTCGTTAACATCTGAGACTTTTTGAGCAGTCAGAAATCCTCCAAATGAAGAAACCCAGGCCCACCTAGAGGTACGCCCCTGCTCTGTACACTCCTAATGTTGTGATAACGAACCACATATACACCAGTGCATCTTTCAGAATGACTGAAGCTTTGCCCGAGGGAACAGACTCTTTGAACGTTGATCCGGCTTATATTGAATTGCTGCTCAAGTCTTGCATGATGATGACACATTAGGCTGTGAACTCAATGCAAAAGACACGCAAAGCTTGGCTTAGAGGGGTTTGCAAGCCATTCTTTAGGGGCAGCTGGGATCCTGGCATGAGTTCCAGTGTAAAGTGATAGGGTGATCAGAGAGCGATACCCCTGCGGAGGACACCAGCATGATCTAATGACAAATCCGCATGCTCAGACAGACATGAGTAAGCTGGGATGGTCTCATCCTCCATCTCTATCTATCAGCACATCGACTCACTAAACAAAAGGGCTACCACAATGCCACAGTCCTGAGTCAACATACTAAATCCAGACACGAGGCCGCATCTAAATGCTAGTATTTGTTTTTTCTATTTACTACTTTGGTTATGTAAGTTATCTCTTCTGTTCCCACTCCATTGTCTCATCAAATGCAGGGCAACATATTGTCTATATATAGAAACAGCGCTATAGTTTTTGTGTTGTTCAGGACAACACAATCTATTAAATCCATGTTCCTGCTGCCATGCCAATACCCAAGATTCTCCTGGCTGAAAAACAAGCCATTGTCATATCTTGTCTGCTCTTTGGGTTGACTTCAGCAGCTTCCAGGCTCTGCTGATCAGTCAATAATCAGTGCAGATCAATCAGTCTAACTAAGGGGGGTAGTCGAACCATGTAGAATGTGCAGATCACGACATATTGACACATAAAGGCACATCACGTACATCATACTCTGAAACAGTCCATAGCTTACATTTACTTAAACCACTCGGTTTAACCACTCCTAAGCTGGCCAGGTCCTGAAGTGACCTAAAGATGCCCTTTCAGCTCCAGCCAACTGTAGAGGAAGCACGCCTGATGCACAAACCTCCAAACAGAACAAGCCCACAGAGGAAAAATAAACACCACAGGCTTTAACTATATCAAGCCTGGCAAAGATTGGAGAGATAGTGCTTCACTCAAACAGCTTAAAATGCAATGAGAAATATGAGATGTATGTGCTGAAGGAACACTGATCAGCACAGACCATCTGCACCAGCGTAACATTCATGTCTTGCTAACAATCAGGAGGGGGGGGGAAAGAGCTTGGTTATGGCTGTGTGTCTAATATGCTTTTACATCATAGATTACATCCATCAAACCAGCATCAGTGAGCTGCCTCAACCCCTCTGACTTGGGATACACAGAAATACAAAACACAGGCTATTAAAACACATGGTCATCATCATCAAAGGTCTAAGCCTAAGCTAAGCTGAACAAACCGTGCAATCAAAACATGTTATGTCTGGTGTGTAAGACACTCTTTAAGACCGCAGTCGCAGCACTCACTCACTCACTCACTTCATTACAGCAATCTAGGGGCTGGTGATATGTTGATAGGCTATCCTTACAATGATCAATTCTTCTATATTAGACAAAATAGAAACAGTCTGAAAACAACAACAACCAGTTTACCGTAATTGCACAAACTGAGCAGTAACAGAGAGATGATAGGACAGCACCACCGCAGGTCATGACACGCATTTATCCATTTATTTTTCCCACTGTTTAATGTTTTTAACCATGCACGTTCTTAAATAGTTAATTTCTGTCCAATACTGAAAATCATTATTTTAAAATGTGATTCTGGGTGCATTTTATCCATTCCGACTTATACCCAAAACTCTTTAAATATCCGATCATGTATCGTGAAAACCGCGGTAAATTGGGTAAATATCGCGATACTTAATGGTATCACTACCGGCCAACACTGCTTCTAGTCAAACTCCAGAACTCCAGCCAGCCTACCTCAGCTTCTTTGGCCGCGGTGTTCACAGCCTGCACTTCCAGAGAGCAGCTGGCTCTCTTCACCACCACGTACAGAGGGTAATCCTTGGCCACCATACTGTCGCTTTCACCGGCTACGGCTGAGGGAGGAGCGGCGGGAGGGAAGCCGCAAGCGAACCGCCCGGCCACGGTGCCCGCCAGCTCTACGGAGATCCAGCGCCCTGTGTGGAGAGCGCGCCGCGGAGCATCCCCAGTGAGCGTGAGCGCGTGTGAGTATATGCTCTCGTCGGCTCGCGAGCTCAACACTAGCCCCGCGCGCGCGTGTGCCGGAGCTGTTTTTTTTCCTTTTTTTTCTTTTTTCTTTCCCTCCGCCTTACTGAGCTGGAATTGGCCGCTTGTTCATACGAGCCCCGCCCCCTGTGCTGGGATTGGCTAACAGTTCGCTAGTGGTTCTACAACAGCAAGCAACAATGTGCGTTCTAGAACAGCCTTCTATCCAATAGCAGCGTAGGAGGGCGGGACCTGTAGGAAGGAACAGCCAATCCTAGTGCAGGAGGAGCGATCGTTTGCCGGAAAACGGGTGACAAGAAAGTAGAAAGAACAATGCCGGAATACGGGTAGGAGAGCCGTAATACAGGTGTAGTTTGTGCGAAAACGGGTGGGAAAAACAGGCGTATGGTAAATAGGGATAGTTAAATATCCCCTGCTGGTAGCGCAGCGTGTAAACTCATGGGAATCGTTCGAGGGAGGACGAGGGCGCCGCTCACTGGAGCGAATGCTTTCCCTCCCAACAAGACATCCGACTCCCACAGAGACTACAAGTGATGGAAATGATCTCTTTCTGTCCCTCCTCAGGCACTTCTTAAAACCACAGCATGCTCACGTTTATCACAGCTCCCTCCCTGTAGGGCCGTACAAGCAACTGCATACAGGGTCATCAAGCCCAGCTAGTTTCTCGTTCTTACTCATTTTTAATGTTTGTGTCCGTCACATCCCAGACAGCATGCGGATATGGGCCACATCTGGCAAAGACACGGCACTGCTGGGCAAATGGCGGCACTGGCAATCAGCATGTTAGCCAAAGGTGGCCAGATATTTAATACATACATTTGGCCCAAATGGTCCAAAACAGATCTGGTCCACTTCTTGCAGAGATACAGCAGAGTTGCCTACTTTTGGCTGAGGTGTGGCCCTAATCTGGTGTGTATGTGGCCCACACCTTCAATCCATGCAGCAAGTGGACCAGATAAAAATGGGGAATGTGGGCCAGATTTGGGCCAGAACAATTTTGCTATCTGGCATTTGTAGCAGACCAAAAATGTGTTGTGAAGACATGACTGATGAGTGTTGTTTATTTATTTTATCATTTTTAATTTATTCTATTTTTATAGATAAAGTCTTTTGTCTCAGTATATAGGCTAGTTTATTATTAGATCCTGGTGCTCATAGGATAATTCCACTGGATTAGATACATTTCAAGATGTAAACAAAAGTTTTTCAGACTGGTTGATGTTAAATGCTCTATTCTAGAGCAGGGTTCCCCAACCTGTTACATCTCAAGGCCCACCCATTTAATTATTGGGAAACACTGCAATTTTCGAGTGCCTACTCTCCTCCATAAAATGCAATATGTATCGGTGGACTTAAAATATGGGGAATTTTTCTTTACCGTTTACTAGCAAGTTCAGGAGGCTTGTATTAATATGGCTTGTATTAATATTGATTAGCATTTAAATATTTTGTTTATTCTTTTATGGTAAAACAAAATATTTTCTCATTTCTTTATGACAAGAAGTGCAATCACCAGCCCACTACAAACCACTGGACCCACTTGTGGTCCATGGCCCAGTGGTTGAGAAACCCTTTTCCAGAGAAACATGCAGAGTCAGAACTGTTCACAGTGCTGTTGTTAGGAACCAGACATCTGAGGAGTTTAAGGCCTCTACAAGCTCCCTCCCAGTAAGTTAACACACATCCTAGGAGAGGTATGACATCCAGTCATGGAGTGACTCAGAATGACAGCAGGCCATCTCCATTGACGAGTACCGATTTTGCCTTGGTGGAGACAACCAACGAATCCATGTGTAGTGGCACCGTCGTCAGCACCAACAGGTTGGTGTCACGCGTCACACATCCAGAAGTAGCCCAACACCATACTAAGAGACACTGCTTCTGTATGTGTAACTCAATAAATATTGCCATCATTTATTGTATCATCATTTATTGTTCCTGGTGACCTTTATCTTCCTTCCAAATAGCACTGCAATCCAACGCTTATATATGTGTATGTATGTGTATGTGCATGAATCACTGATCACCGCTTTGCATGAGACAAAGCACTTTCAAGTAAGTTTTGGCACTGGAAACATAAAAATGAATGGCCAGGCTCCATAACAGTAGGATTAATAAGCAATTTAATGTTGAAATGTTAAAGTGCTTGATTAACATGGTCCTGCACAAACAGTAATCCAGCAGCTCTACATGCAGATGTGACTCTTTTATTGCCAAAATGATCGCACGCCAGTTTTACAGCAGCCGAAGAGTCGTGTTTGGACCAGAAACCGCTGGCCTGCCATTTCCACTACTGCCAAACTGACACAGACTGTTTGGACTACAACATACACTCACAAACGTCTTCCTGCTGCAAGATTTAATGACTTCAGTCTGTGTGAGTTGGAGAGAAAGAGAGAGAGAAAGAGAGAAAGACAGAAAGAAGACAGGAAGAACGTGAGGAATACAGATATAAAGAGAGAGAGGAAAACAGAAAGAGGAGAGAGAAAGAAGGAAGAGAGAGAGAGCATGGTCAGAAAGAGAGAGAAAGAAAAGAAATCATGAGAGAGAAGGAAAGACAGAAAGGCTAAAAGGAAACGGCATGAGTGAGAGGGAGTGAAAAAAGAGAACAGTGAAAGAGAGAGAGAAAGACAGAAAGAGAAAGAAAGAAGAGAGGGAAAGAGACAAGGCATGGTCGGAAGGAGAGAAAAATAAGAGAAAGCACAGGTGAAAAAGAGAGAGAGACAGAGAAAAGGAGAGATGACAAAAGCATGGATGAGGGGCATACAAAGACAGTGTGTGAGAGAGGCTGAGAAGAGATAGAGGCAAAGATTCAGCAAGTGGAGAGCCTGACAGAGAGAGCGAGGGATCAGAGGATGAAAAACAGAGATGTGTATGTATGTGTCCATCCATGCGTGCACGGTTCCGCCTTTGTTCCCAGCAGCCTCCTCTGCTCTGCCTCAGGGTCAAACTGAGAGCCAAGCCTAACTCTATGGCAGCCTGCTTTTTTATGATTTGCTAATTGTAGCAGGAGACTGAAAATAAACCCCTCCCACATCGACATGCACGGGAGCTAATGCTCCAGCCGCCGGCGGCAGCAGGAAATTAGTCCCAGCTTTAAGAGTCTTTGTTCTGGCCTAAGGTTCCTGCCATTGTGCAGCTATCGGGCCTGGGGAAGTGCACTGCTGCTGCTCCTGATGCTGCTGCTGCTAGCTGGGGGGCGGGTGGGGGATGGGGGTCAGGCTCGGCCAGGTCTGACCATAAACAAACAGCAGGCTTTGACACTCACTCAGTCACTTGTCACTCAAGCCATAGACTGTGGAACAGGGGTGGGGGCTATCTAGGCCAAGGCCCTGCTAACAGTGGCAAGTCCAGACCAATTTTATGGGGGGGGGGGCATAAAGGGGCACAGAATCCAAAGGTGGGGTTTTGACTTTTTGACTTTGGGAAAAGTAATAGAGGAAAACTCATCCTTATAGCATTTAAACTTGGTTCCTGGCTACAAGGAAACACCTTGGCTAAAAGTTATATTTCATTTATTAGTCATGCACTTACATTGTTGCTATGAATTAATCTCCACCCATTCTGGTGCATGACAATAGAGACACTTAACATGATCTACAGGCCTACTGGGTCTACTGCAATGTGAATCATAACCTACACAATACACTTTACCTGACCTCTGGTCTTTATGACTGATTGGTTTAATTCTGTCCCAGTTTATTTTGCACGCTCTCTGGCAAACTACCACTGAATCCTGTAAGCAGGACTCAAATCACCCCAATCAAATCCAAATCCAAATGCCAGAAAGTAGACAAAGAGGAAACTGGAGGCATTATGATTTGACCTGAGGACAAAAGCAAATTGCTGCTGTCCAAAGAATCAGAATAAAACTTTATTGGCCAAGTATGTTCACACATACAAGGAATTCACTATTGGTTACAGTAGCTTACAGTGCTCCAAATGGGTCATTTTACAGGACAGGCCAAAACTTTCTTTACTTTAATTATAAGTTAATGAAAAGAGATTTTATTTAAAGTCATTTTGGAGCATTTCTATTCATAGTATTCACTGATGTCACACAAACACGCTGCTGCCATTTTGGTAGGCAACCCAACAGTGCAGTGACAGTTTGTAATGACAGGCCATAACTGATACAGCAAGGGGAATAAAACACTTTTAATTTCAGGACCACTCAGTTTAAAACTAAATTGTGTGCAAAAAGTGCATATGACACTATAGTGGACTCTGTAGCGAAGTGTGTGGTTTGGGATGCAGCATTAGCTGTGTTGAACAGTCCATCAGCTGTTCTGCTACGCCATTCGCTAGCTGCTCATTAAACATAGGCTATCCAGCCGAAAGTGTAAGGTAAGCCTGATTATGGAGCATTTATTGAGGTAAGCTGATGTTAGCTTTGTATTTCTGAAAGTTTCTTCTCAGAAATTCATTCTATGTTTAAGACACCTCAATGTAACTGCAGCACAAGGTGGAACATAATGTTCAAAAATGAAGCTGGCAAATAAGAAGCTATATACAGTATATGTGTATGAGTTTATTATTTACGAGCTTTGGCAGTTTTGGTGGCCACTTTTATTAGCTTTTGTAAAATCTGAATTTAGGAGAAGTGCAGGTTATACGGTATCCAGTCCACCAGTCTCATTTTCTAGAGACTGCAGCTAAAGTGTTCAGATATCTTTTCAGGTTTTTTTTCTGGTCATTCTGGTATTTGGTCTGCAAAAAAAATGGAGATCCCTGGGTCATTTTTTGGACAGAACTGAAATTATGGCTCTCAGGATAATTTTCCTGAACAGTTTCTGACATTCCTCTTGCATACACTGGAGGACTAACATGGTTAGTAGCTTCAGTAGCGATAGCAACGTGCACATGACACTGTCCATTGTTTATATGGCTATGCCACTAAGTTTTTAAGTATCGATTCACCACCCAAGGTATTGAAAGGTAACTACAAATACTGCCTCAAGGAGTGGTTGGAAATTTTTATAGCAAATAGCCAATTACTGCCCAAACAAACAGCTTTAAATAGTTTTTTTTCCTAAGGGGCCCAAGACTTTGCAGAGAACTCTATATGCCATGTAAAACGTTGTGGTGAATAAATGTGGCAGTAGCATAACCTTGTCATTTCCACTGCTATCAATGGCAGTCTCAGTTTTAGTGGCCTTGTTACCGCTAACCTAATTCTATATGAAGCTAATAAAACCATAAACATGATTCATAGTGCTGCTATTGGTCTTACTAAGAATCTGCATCATGGGCACACAACCACAGTGAAAAAAAGTGCTTTTGCGGCACTTACTATTTTAATGACCTGCACTGCAGGATGCTATGCAAGACAATTATATGCTCTGGAAGAGGTTTGGGTTCCGGCCCGAACATCAAATTCTTGTTACCGTCATTTCCCGCTTTTGGCTCTGATCTGTGGTTGATCAGGCTGCTGTCTGCGTGTGGTTTCTTGGTGTCTGTAAGTGGGTAGGTGGAAACTGAGCATTAACCTCTAAGATTAAGAAAGAAGATGACTGCTGAGAAAGAAGATGACTGCTGGTAGACTTTGTGGTTTTCATTGATTCTCGAAGGTGTTATTTACCATGTGGCCTGTGAGCCAAAACAAGCCCTAAATGGGCATGGTATTAAAATAAAAAGCTTCCTATTGGTTGTGGCTTGTGCAAAGCATGTTTCATCAATCCCCACTCCATTGTATTATGCTGTACATTTCCAAACAAGAACCATATTTACATATACTTTCAGGACACCCCTTCTAATTAGCGTTTTGAGCTACTTTGCTAACCAGAAAGAAGAGATGCTTTAGAGAAGCCATACACAAACCCGAGGTTGTAAACATTTAGTAATAGAAATATATCAGGACAACCATGTTCTACAGAGTGACAGGACACCACCAAACACTTCTGAGATAAGAGTGATGAAGCTCCACTGAGCACCTCTTTTGGGATTAGTTTGAAGCTCCATTTAACACATCTAGGAACAGCTAAGTGACAAAGTTCTATAG
The DNA here is from genome assembly GCA_034552555.1 of Semaprochilodus insignis. Taxonomy (NCBI): domain Eukaryota; kingdom Metazoa; phylum Chordata; class Actinopteri; order Characiformes; family Prochilodontidae; genus Semaprochilodus; species Semaprochilodus insignis. Next base: position 5,599,954 of record CM067494.1, read on the forward strand.
AACACATTCAGAATCAACTGGGATACTGGAGCTCCACTAAACATGTTTAAGATGAGTTGGGGCAATGGAGCTCCACTGTACACATTTAAGAGGAGTTAAGGTAACCGAGCGCCACTAAACATTTTAGGAAGGAGTTGGAGTGATGAAGTTCAGTTTAACTGAATGATGCAGCACCACTAGACACCTTCAGGAATAGCTGGAGTGATGGAGATCCTATGAACACCTTTGGGTAAGTTAAAGTGATGAAGTACCACTGAAGACTCTTAGGATCAGTTGAACTGATGGAGCTCCACTAAACTTGTTTAAGATGTGTTGTAGCGATAGAGCTATACTAAATACCTTCAGTATGAGTTGAAGTGACTGAGCTCCACTGAACGTCTTTGGGAAGAGTAGGGGTGAAGTTTGGTTGAACACCTGTGAGGTAAGTTAGAATGATGAAGCACCACTGAACACCTTCGAGATGTCTTGGAGTGCTGGAGCTCTGATGAACACCGTTAAATAAGTTAAAGTGATGAAGTACCACTGAAGACTTTTGAACTAATGGAGCTACACTAAATACCTTTAATACAAGTTAAAGTGACTGAGGAGTGATGAAGTTAAATTGAACACCAGAAGTCAGAATAATAAAGAACCACTGGACACCTTTGGCATGAGTTAGAGTGATAGAGCTCTGTTTCACACATTTGGAAGAGTCGGAGAGATGAAGCCCCCTTGATCACCCTTAGGATCAGTTGAACTGATGGAGCTCTGCTATGTTTAAAATGAGTAGAACTGAATACTACCGACCATCTTTGGAAAGAGTAGAACTGATGAAATTCAACTGAACACCTGTGGGATAAGTTAGAATGTTGAAGCAACACTGCACATCTTTGAGATGAGTTGGAGTGATGAAGCACCACTGCACACCTTTGAGATGAGGTGGGGTGATGAAGCACCACCGGGCAGCGTTGGGATGAGTTAGAATGTCACTTTGGATCCAGAACTGTTTGTCCAATATCAGTGCTGATGACAATAACGCTGTTTTGACTGATTACAAGTGCCAAATAAAATTTTATTACAACTAGTGGATTAAATAGAAGAAATATTGGAGAAGCAGTTGTCTGGAACTTTTGGACATATAATGTATGGTCAGACAGTTGTCCTTGTGTTCATGCTTAAGTGTACCTTAAAAAAAAAACAAAACATGTATTGTATTGGCATTCCATATTAACAACATGTGGCTTGATTGTGGCATGTAAATAAGGGCAAATTTAGATGCCAACTGATTTAATTGTTATGATGCAGGAAACAGATGTTACGTTATGCAATATCTTCATTGCCCAAGATCCTGCCTTCAACAAATAAAAAATGTGACTGAATGGAGCAATTTACCTTCCATTGTCATGCAGCTGCCAAAAAAGGACTGTTATGCAATAAAAGTTGGTGAGGAGTGTCAAACATAATCCACAAAGGTAGTTAAGGTAGTGCCAAGAAAACAGAGCAGGAGACAGAGAGAATTTGAATTTACCTATTGTATTGAGAATCAGAAGGTGGTAGATTGATTTGGGCATAAATTTATTATCTGTCAATTGATTTTGTTCCTTTCTGTCATCTCGGTCACTGGTCAGGCACTAGCGTTGCAGAATTGCTGCTGTAAACACACCATATTTATCAGGTCCCTAAAAGAGAACACTTGGTTAGATACATCCTGAAGGTGGAAGTGGTTTGTGGTTAAAGTGTCTGTGTCTAAGTCTTTCTCTTAAAGAATCAGCTGCACAAAAAGAATCAGCTGCACAAAAATAGACATTATGCCAAATATAGTTTCTTAAGGCTAATGTAGCTAACAAGTAATGGAAGCTTAATACCAACCAATTAGCATTGTGCTAAACTGCAGGCCTAAATCATCACACACTTGTCTCAAACTTTGTCATAAAGTGATCTTAAACAGCTTAGTTTCTGTATTGGTTGCTATACGGTTATCTATCAAAATGAACACAATAAATTGCACAGGGAAATCTGTTGTAGCGGCAATCAAATGCCCTAGAAGTTCCCTGCAAAGTGGACTGCACTGGGTATTCCAAACCATAAGGAGTGAAACTCAAAACTGCAGAGGTAGTCGTGAACAATGATTTATCAGTTTGCAAGGCAGGTGGATGTCTCTTGAAGACGCATATATCTTCATTTTTGAATCAACAGGACGCTCCAAATGAAGGTATTAAATCAAGTCCCTTCACCAAAACCTTGTGCTCAAATGTGTAGGGGAATAAAACAGTACTGCCTAGGAACCTTGTGATATTGAATGCAGCACATGTAAAGGATTTAGATATCTCTCTGGTGGCAATGTATACTTGTATGTAACATAGGGAAATACATTTTGTAATGTGAGCTATGCTTTAGTCCCCTTCCACGACTGGATGAATCTGTTCTAAGATCCACTCGAATTAAAAGCAAAATCTAATAAAAAAAATAAATAAATAACCAAAATTCTATAAGGCCCAAAATGATAACAGGGTACACAAAGAGGTTTAATTAGAAGGAAGGCCACACTCTTCTGCTGTTTGTTTGTGAGCGTGCGTGTGTTTGAGCCAGAAAAAGATCAGTACAGGGGGTACAAGAGGAAAGAGTGCTACTTAAGAATGTTAATTAGAGACACACCATGCAAGGAAACCACATTTAACTCTCAAAGATCACATTACTTTCCAGTCTCATGCTACAGTGAGCACTAGTCTGGAAGTGTGCTCCATGTGAGTCAAGTATATGACCCAAAGCACTGGAGCTCAGACCAACTCATTACCAGAACCTCCAAGCTGACGTTCATAGCAAATAAACTGATTATATAACAAAATGTATTTTTCTCACTCAAATAATATAATATAATATAATAAAAGAAGTACAACATTGTCAAGTTTTAAAATCTACTGTCTGCTCCTCAATGCATACAGTCCATATATTGAAAATAAGCCTCAAAAACAGTATTTAATTCACCGTTTTTGTGGTGTGACAAAAAGCAACTGTATCCACCCATCCAGGCTACAGCAAGTTGGCTTTGGCCTTTCACAATAAATAATTGAGGAGTGTTTCAGCCCAGAATGGTAAATATCTGTCTTAAAGGTGCAGTAACAAAAATAACATGTTTCAGGTTGGAATTGACTAAATAAAAATGAATTAAGTTGAATTCATTTAAGAATTTAAGAATTTTGATAAATTTCATTAAACACACAAACATTATAAGAGCGTCTCACTGAAAAAGCTAGAAACGTGTATTTCTGGATAAAAATGCAGATTGACTGCACATGAGTTTAACAGTAGCTTGTGTGTATTTTACATGGTTACCAGGTAGATTAGACATACAGCGGAGTGCTCGCTGGGTGGCTGTGTATTAGACACATAGAGGAGTGAGGGTCAGTATGGATGTGAATTAGACGCATAGAGGAGTGAGGGTCAGTATGGCTGTGGATTAGACACTTGGAGGAGTGAGGGTCAGTATGGATGTGGATTAGACGCATAGAGAAGTGAGGGTCAGTATGGATGTGGATTAGACACTTGGAGGAGTGAGGGTCAGTATGGATGTGGATCTGCCCTGAGTATATGCAGTTTGGTAATTTTCAGGCAAAATAAACAAATCTGGATTGTGAAAAACAGCAATTTCACAAAGATCTGTACATTGGATCAAAAAGCTGCATATAAGCACATCATTCCTGATATGACTGATCGTTCTGGAATTGGAACAGTGTTTGATATCTCGAAAACTTCACGATGAGGTATAAGGAAAAAACAATGTGCACCAAGAAGAAGAAGAACTGACTTGCACTGTGTATCACTTATTAAAATACAAGACAAATGTAGGACATGGGTCGAAAAACAAACTACCAACAGAAAGCTACGCTGTCCCAGAGCCAAAAATTCACACTTTAGATGAGGAAATAATACAATTCTAATTCCTCCAGAAATCTGTGGAAAATTTACAAAATTTACATTTACAAATTGATTACCATAAAGAACTGTGTGTTACCGAGGATGACGTATAAACTGATGGTACTTATTAAACATGACTGTGAAGACATTAAGAACCTGACAAAAGTAAACCAAGCTGACAAAAATATAGCTAGTTGTTGCTACTAGCTTTAGCTTGTAGCAGCTAGTTTATTGAAGCAGTCCCAAAGTGTATTAGAATGCTAATAAACATGGCTTGGCATCCCACCGAGGTCAACATCCAACTGTGTGAATTCAGCAGTAAAGGGAAGGGCTGTGTTTGACCTCTATGGTAAACAGCATAAACAATACCAAGACGGTGGGAATCTGCTTTGTGTCTGAAGGTAATTGTGGATGGTGTGCTTAATGTCAACAACAGGGACTTGGGTGGTCTATTAGTTTACTTTCAGTCTAAATCGGAGTCAGTGGACCATTTAAATTATACTCACTGTTAAAACCACTGTCCAACTCAATGTTCCACTGTATTTGTGGTACAAGATCTTTATACATGTTAAACATGTATAATAATGATAATACAAATAATATAACTATTAATAAATTGTATTTATATTCAGGTTCAATTAGTTTAATGCATACAATCCTCGATTAAAAGCAATTATAGACCCAGATACCTAGCAACAATATGCATTTCTAAAAGTACACCTGACTTCTACTATCTAACTACACTACTACAATTTAATATCCTGCAACCAATTGTTATATCTATTGAAGGCAGATGGAATATCAGGCTTTGTACGGATGTAAATTTGATGCCGCCAAATAATGTAACCAAGAGTGAGCATACAAATGCTAAATAAAAGTGCTCCAACTACTGACCCCTGTGGAACACCATAGACAGAAATTGGGCCTGACTGCATCTCATTAGCCCTGACAAAACTGCTGCTGATTACTCAAGTGAGACTGAAATCAAGACCACTAACACCCGCAAGTTCACTCAGGAGCTCCAGCAAAGTCAGTCAAATTAAATGCAGATGTGACTTCCAACTGAATGAGAATGCTTAAACAATCAAAGTCAGCACTGAGAAGGAGATTGTTGATGACATGGAGAACTTGAGTATGTGCATTTTCCACCGGTAGCAAACCTCTCTGTGCAGGGTGGCATTCAAATGACATAACATTACCCAACACCTACACTGCATCCCGGCAGTATAACACTGCAATGCTGATATTAACAATAACATTACATACTTTGCGGAGGAATAGACTTATGCAAACTGTTGAATCATAGGTTAGACAGGGCTTTACACTGCAGGTAAAAGAAAATATTCCAATAAATATGACATCGCTCTTAAAAGACTCAAATGGTAACTTTAGTAGACAAAGACACGTGGGTAACATATTATAACAGGCCCATCATAAACAGCGACAATCTAATAGTTTGTTAATGACTGGTAATATGTATAGAACAGCTACATACCAATTAATAAATGGTACAATTTGAATTCTTAACCATCCATTACTGTCATATGAATAATCAATACTTATTTTGAAACTTAGAAACATAATAATTAATTATAGTGCCAACCATGATTTGTTTTTTTCATGCTCATAACTCACAAATTCTACCATGAAATTATTAATTGTTATGATTACTACTGTATAAATACATAATAGTAGTATATAGAATACTAAATAGTAGTATATAGTAGTATATAACATATAACTGCCTCCAACCTGTTTTAATTAATTTAGCTGTTTGCTCTTTTGCTACTTTGGGAAGCACATTTCCTTAAAGGTGGCAAACAATGTATTTATACTGTTATAGTTTAATAAGGAATGTTCAGTACATAGAACTGACATACCATGAACCTCAAACTCTGTTGCTTCACCTTCAATTATAAATCCTGCATTTACAAAAGAGAATGGGTTTGTAAAATTTAAGGTGGAGCAGAAAATTTGTTAAACAAGTTGGTGAATATGAAGCCAACTTCTGCTCCTATATCTTTAACAGGATCATGGACAACTTGAATTCAAAGTTCTTGCTCTGCAGATTTCACTCTGGACAGTTTCTTAAGCTCTAAGCAGTAGAGTTTGACAATGAAGAGACTGAAGAGAGGAGTGGTTCAACACACATCACAACCCCAACAGCAGCCATACTGTGTGATTCCATCATTGTCATCTTAAACTGAAAGTTTCATAGTGCGTAGCAACTTTAATACTTTGTGTTGATGTCGAGACCTAAAAGTAGCTAATTTAAGTAACGTTAGCTGCTAGCCAACTCCAAGTAACCGACGTTAGCCCAGCTATCTGAAAAGTATGACTACTGAGCTTATTACACTGAGGTTCGTTTTATTTTCCTGTCTGTGTTTATTTCAACATGTTGCTTTTGAGTGATCATCATGGTGTCTCACCCAAAAGGAAAATAGGTCATTTAATTCTAGAACCAAATCATAGGGTGTACAAAAGCATGCAAAACCGCAACAGTGCAATTTTTCTTCTATGTAGACAGTTTACTATTTTAAATGTCTTTGGTACCTTTAATGCTTAGTTAATCATAATTAAGTGATTTATTTCTACTTTTTCAACATTAATAATCATTCATTTAAAGTATTGTTTTTATATATGTATTTATATGTTGTGTTACTTATTATATGTACAGTGTAAAACATGAAAACTATGAAACTGCTTTATTAATATATCACTATGTAAATAATTCAATTTGCAGCATTTTATTCATGTACGATTAGGTAACTGTACATTAATAACAATTAATCAATACTATTAACAAACCATTAGATTAATCTCCTATTTATAGGGGCTTGTTATTATAAAGAACGTTCTTTTTAAAGAAATTGCTTTACTTGGGAGTGATGCAAATTAGTTGGTCTGTACGGTTTAGTCTAGTTCAAGACAAAAGTGACTTCAGCTGGGAAGCTAATAAAAGCACCACCAGACAATGCAAGGGAAGTGACCTCAGCCACACTGAAAATGATGACCCCCAGCTATCTGAGAGAAACGAGGCTGTTGCTATGAGGTAACCCAGTTGTTTAAGGTGCTGTAATAAAACTTGTAGAGCCATTCCAAGCAAAGAATAAAGTCTCTCAAGTGCTTCTTGTTAGCTCCTCAAGGCTCATTCATTAGCCCTTTTACCGCATGACCCTGTGAACTTCCTTTATTTACACATTGCACTACTAAATCTGTTCACTCGGTGTACAAGTCACATGTGATTCAAAAGTTTAAAATCTCAAACTAATTCTACGTCAGACGCCCACACATTTAAACTTTCCTCTGCAGACTTTGGTGCAAAGATAAGAATGAGTCAGTAACCAGAAATTGCAACACAGCATGTTAGCAAGTAATAGATGTCTCAGCGTGGAACCCATTTAGTGTGCAGTAGTCTATCCTGTTCCATTTGCACCTACATGCCTAAAAAAGTGCCAGAAACAGTTCTTTCGAGTCACACCACAGAATAACCACTTCTGATTCTTTGTGGAACCTTCCAACAGGGTTCATTTGGGTGGTCCACCAAATGCGGTTCACTCCAAAGAACCCTTTTAGGCACCTTTATTTTTAAGTTTGCCTCCAAGCACCACTGACCATCAAGACAGATTACAGGGGACCAAATGGGTTCAAATTCAAGGCCTTTACTTGAACATCCGTGCAAAGTATGTTTACTGACACACATTTGGATTGATGGAGCCTCAAGATAAGGAATTCATTGTCTTTCTTTAACCTATGAACTGAAGTTTGTTTATTTTACTGCTCATAACTGTTTATTATCTCAACAATAAAAGGAAATTATCAAAGAAGTAATTATGGTCGCATGTTAGAATCAGCTGAGAGCCATAGGTCACTCATGGATGTTTCTCTGGGCATCCTGGGTTTGACTTTCTTACTTTAAAAAGGCTTTTTCCCCTTCGCTCAAAGATGCGGATCTTATATCTAATCTCCTCCCTAGCTCCTGGAAAAGGAATAACACAGGTCCCCCCCCTCACAGTGAGATTTAATTCCAATTCATTTTGGACCATTTCTAATGGTCCGTTCATCAGGAAATGTTCAAACAATGTCAAAAGTTCTGTGTTTAAATGGTGTTTTAGAATTAAAACAGAAAATGAGTTTTGCCATTTGGATGACGTTTTGATACAGCAACAAGTAATCCTAGTAACCCACATTTCCAGCCCCAAAATTGCCTGCGCTGGTGTGTTTCTTCTCTACGATACTGCATTCTGTGCACAAATAGCTTGAATCATGTGTATCACAAGCAGGGAAACAACCAGAAAATGAAGAACGTGCAGAAAATGCTGACCTGGATAACATAATAAAGCTGATGAACAAAGTACAGTTTATTTACTGACGCAATCTGCCTTTATAACCTACTTACAAAAGCTGAGATGTATCTCACTTGGTCTGCACAATATAACAATTACAATACTGATATTTCAGAAGCGTGCAATATACGGTATCAGTCAAACGTTTAGACACACCCGAACAAAATGGATGTTTTATCTACAGGCTTACGCTTAGCAGTTCCAACTGATGAGATGTCTGAAACAATAAATATCCTGATATACCACATATACTCTTGATATAGCACACAATTATATTTTTCCAATATCGCCAATGTATATTTAGTTGCACAAACAACTTTCACAGTTTAAAAGCTCATGTTCCCTTTTCAAAAATCTTGTTATATCAACCTTCATTGCAGGTTAAGAAAGCTGTTTTATCCCCCTGTAAAGCTCCATTTTGGAAGTTTTTAAGGTGGACTGCATAATTCCATGAGTGCTATTTTATAGTTTGATGCATTCACTTTTATTCTAAGGAAAACCATTAAGATAAAAAAGTGGCCGTATCTAAACTTTGACTGGTACTGTACAAACAAACCCTCTCACCATTCAAACAGCATTACTTGACAAAGAAATTATAACCAGGTGTTCAGTTTGGGCTTTAAGTGCCAAAAACAAGACAATAAATAATTTCTGACATTAATGTCTATATGTAGATGTTTTACAGTAACTCCTTCAGTAAAGTCCTAATCATGGCCATAAATAGCTACGAGGAAACTGAAGTTAAGACTTTCAGTTTCAGAGTTATTATTTTTTTAACGCATCTACTTTTATAAGATTTAATATGGAGACAGCAGTGTTCTGATAATGTGGTAGCCTTCTGCTCTCACAGACCTTTCCAATCAAATGGAAAAATAATATTTATTAAGCCCTGTTATTTAATTTAATTTGTTTTCTGTGAGTGCTCTCTCAGAACGGCCAATCAAGTCATTACCCTCATTATGCTGCAAATCACAGTCCCCCTTATTTTCTCAGCCCTGTGATCAGTGCTTAGCAACCCGCTATCCGCAATTGCTTCAAGATTCCTGTTTGTTATCAGCCACCGTCATGTCCGTAACTAGCTTAAGGATATCAAAGTCCTTTGTAATTTCTGAAGAATTTTATGAGACTCAGTGTAAAAGTGATGAGACTACATAATCAGCAGAGGCTGGTTCTACGCTGACCTCAGACTTATCTTCCCGCAGAGTTTATCTCTGTACAAGATGCTACTGCTAACATTACTCAGAGCAACTTTGACTTCTTGAAATGTAATGCTACAGGTATGCAGTACATTTACTACAGGTTAACATACAACCTTTCTGCATGAGGATGATGGGGCTGTGGGGTGTGAGTGACGGGATCCATAGATGAGAAGAGGTGGTACAGTGCAGTGAAGGTCATGTTTCATGTGTGTAAAATGGCTCCAAAGCAGATGTTAATGATTGGCTAAAAGGAGTGACTGCATTTGGGCATGCCAAAGGCCAGTGTGAAGGAAGTAGCTGAATCTGCAGGTGTATGGAGGCGTACAGTCATATGGGTCTACCAGCAGTGGCTAAAATCCCTGTCTATAGGAAACTCTCCTCAGAACTGTGCCAGGGAAGGCATCCACTAAATCTGTCCCAATTCTTTGACGCAAGAGTGGCTGAAAATTTATGTGGCCTTGATCCAGAAACCTGTCCAGTCCAAGCCAAATCAATCACAACTTGTGGAGGTATTACACACTATTAGGTATGTTTCAGTCAAAAGTACTCATTTTTTGTCCGGTAAGCTTACGAAATAATGGACAGGTTAAAAAGAAGCAATGATTTGGTTCAATGAGACAGAGACACTTGGTGTAATACATTAACAATACTTTACTGCCTCACATTCCAAATTTTATCCTAGTACCGGTCATGGTGCTAACCAATGAGACTTGAGCTTGTTTTGCTGTACCTATAAAAGACACCAAAGGCAAAAAAAATTGGATTGGAACATTTTCTGTCAGGAGTCTCTGATATTTGGCCTTTTTTTTTTTTTAATATAAAGAATACTTAACAATAAAAAATCACAACAATACAATCTTTATATAAAACAAGCACAAAGATTATTTAAGTAAAATTACAAGCATGCCTTTCTTAATTTCAAAGAAATCAATAGGTCTTCCAGACGAGTCTTTTCATGTGTTTTTGTGAGTCAATGTTCTTGTTCACCAATGTATTTCATTTATAAAAATGTGATTCTGCTATACATAAATATATTTGCAATATTGGTATGTGCAGCTCTAATCTACACTGTGTTCAAAACTGCATGATCCATCTGACATCACTTTTAAAGCCAATGAAAAACCTCAAGCAAAACTATTTCTAGGCTGAAAAATGAGGTTAGTTGGAGATCAGGTCAACAAGAGATCAGAGCCAAAAGATGAAATTACATTATTCAGTTTAGAAAGCTTAAAGAAGACAGACGTCATTAGCTGTACCACTTGCAGGTCAGCTAATCAGAGAGCGTTCCAAGCTGTGTGCTTCACCTTAAGCTTTGTTGGAAACTGAAAGAAAGGCTGAACCTCTAAAACCTGTCGGAGCTGCAGTCTGACCAGGTGACGTTAGCATTACGTTCTTCTCAAAGGGAGAAAAGGGAGCAAAGCGGGCCTTTGATGCAGCAGAATAAAAACCCCCGATGCTCTTCTGTTTCTCAAAGCTCTGATCTATAATCGGGCCCCCGTCTTCTTCTCCGCTTGATTGGAAATCTTTAAGCAGGTTATGCAAGTGTTCAATTTTTCTATTGAGCCTCAATCTCCTGCATGGAAATTGTAAAGACACTGCTGTGGAGATGAAAAGGCCAGTAAACATCTGGTGCTTGGAGCAACCAAAAGGGAAAAAAAGACAATCAATTAGGTGCAGAGTTAATGTGAATAGGTGTTGAAAATCCATAAAATTGTTTCACGGTTTCCTGTGACATTTTACTAATGGACTATAAGGAAGACACTAATGTATATGGAAAATGTTACAAGGAAAATTGCAGCAAAGAGTCGCATTAAAAAATTAAATTAATTTCTTTACTTGTGAGTCACATGACTGCTCGAAAACAAGCCAATAACGACAATTTTAGCTGCCAGAGCCAAAAAAATGACAAAAATGGCTCAAAAACAACAACATAACAACTGACAACAAACAGAGACACATCAGTGCTGAAAGGCCGAGTCACATTTCTTTATTACTCATGATGCTGATAAAATTTTGACCTTGAAAGGCTCAGGAAAGTGCTCGGATAAGGGCAAGGCAAAGATAACAATGGAGACAGGATGACAGGGAGAAGGAACGGCTCAGTTATGTGGGCCATGGGCAAAGAGGTAGAGGTTAGGATTGATGTTTGCTGACAGAGTTCAGCTTTGTACAGCTTCCTTCAAAGAGCAGCGTGAAATGGCACTGCTGCCTTTGCTGCGGTCTACAACCAAACATCAGTCGCTGTCTATCTGGGTCAGCAGGATGAACGCCTTTTGTCGTCCCAGATTCCGTTTATGTTGATTTAACCCATAACTGCATGGATGTTTCTCCAAATATCTGAAACATACTTTGAAGTTGCACTGTCGTTCTGTGGTTGCCATCATACCCATATGGGGAGGTCGGGACTTAACGTTTTCTATGGGGTAAAATGGCATTTTGACCTATGTACATTTACCTCCGAATGTTGCTGGACAGTCTAAATCATGAAGTCTGTTAGCAGTTGAAATAAGAAGGTTGCAACATGGAAGCTAAGACTGCGGCACATCATAAAACTGGCAACCTCACCAAACCAGCAAGGTTTGAACAGTGTGGAATTCACTTTGCTTTGGTAGTAGTCTATAGCTGGTGTTTGTAAATAGAAATTCATGAGTAGACATACTTTCATGCAGCGTCATTTCATTGCACAAAAATGTTAGCTTAATTGTAGCATGTATGCAGTATAATTGATATTGTGGTGTCAGTGTAGAAGAACACACGGGTAAAATAGCACTTAAAGTGAGTGCGCTTTCATTGAGCAAAGAAGCAGGGGAGAACTGCCACTCAGCACTAGCTGACCTAATTGGGAAGCAGGTAGGTCACTTCTAACCATACATATTCTGTCACTGATAGATAGCAAACCCACATTAAACTACCTAAAAATTATTGTGTTGTCTCTTCTGCAGCCCACCCAGTCCATAACGCTAACTACAGAATGATCTCTATAAGTTCTATAAATAACCCGGGGCTTACATATTTATCTACAAACTGTTATGACAGTGTAAAACTCGCAACTTATTACAGATAGCAAAAAGGTCCGGTTTGTTGGGAGCACGTACCTTTTAAGTGTTTATAACCTTTAAGTCTTAATGACCTTTGAAGTGTTTATAAACAGCCAAGTCACGTTATTATGACCACTTCTTACTTTCGATGAAGGAAGTCAAGTTTTCGTGGCATTCTCTAGGACCACTCATCGATGTGGATATTAGTATACTATACTGGTCATATTAGTATATTACACTGGTCATAATAATATGATGCAACTTTGTAGTTGTACAATTACAGGCAGTAGCTCATCTGTTGCTGCACCTGTGAATGGCCTTGCAACCTGTTCATTATTAATCAGTTTCTGACCACTGGGCTGCTGTTCGCCAGATAATATTTGGGTGGTGAATTATTCTCAACAAAGCCATGACACTGATTCTGCAGTGCTGCAGGGGGTTTAGGACACATCAAGTTAAGAGTGGACCAACACTCAAAAATATCCAGACAAGCATGGCCCCTGATGTTATATGTTGCTATTTTGTCACTTCAAAAAATCAGGAGGAAAACTGAGGTTACGGGTCACTGGCGAGCAGAGCTATGCATTTAAGGATTAATGATGCACTGTTCCAGAGCATGAGTCAGCACAGAGGATCTCGGCTCTGTCCATTTAAAAGAAGTACAGTTTGGCACTACAAAGCCTGTTAATATACATCAACCACTGAGGCCAAGCTTTTGAAAAAAGGAGTTTCACTTTAGATCTCACTCTGAAATGTATGTGGTTTCCCGTCAAGACTCTGTAAAAGCAGGGATTCTATAAATCAAAACAACACTAGTTATAAATGAGCCATCTACATTAGCTGTGCTTGAAATAGTATAAAATTCTGACAGTTTGGGGAAGGGAGGAGATAAAGGTCTCTCACTGGAATTTGAGATTGAGCAGATACGGCATCATTATTTCAGTGAGTCTCAGGCTTAACAGATTAAGAAAGGGCTGATTGCATATAGTGCATATAGTTAGCGTATAATATGCATTGCTGTACAGCATGGAATGGCCACCTGATAAGAAACTCTTACCATGTTCCACCTTGCTGGTGTACGGACTGTAGCCCATCTGCTGATTCATAATTTTAGCCATTCTCTAGACTTTCATCAGTGATTGGCATGTGTAAAAACTGACTTGTATAGAAATGACCATGTCAGTGTCACAGTACTGACAATGGTCTACCATCCAAATAATATCTGATCAACAGCAGTCTTGTAGTCAAAAAACTGACCAATGATGAATGTTTAGAGGGAGGCTGATAAACAGTACAGTAAAAATCAGCAGAGGTCAGTAAGTGGAATACACTGTATGTGTGGTGGGTTCTACAGGTCACAAAATTTACATGTCAAAAAAAAAAAAAAACAACAACAAAAAAAAAAAATATATATATAATATATATATATATATATATATATATATATATATATATATATATACACACACTTTAAAAAAACTGGTTTCCCCCATGGAGAAATTTACAGAGGAAAAACTAACAACCAAGCGAAAGCTGAAATAGCAAGCATAACAGAATTATTAAGCTAGCTCTTCGGTCTCTCTGTTCCTCAGTCTGTCCGACTAGTTGTTCATTTAGCCAGCCATGCCAGCATTCCCTGGATGCACATACAGCAGTAAAGTGAATAAAAACCTTAGGTTCTTTAATACCCTGCCCTATAAAACGGACAGCATTTCACTCATTTCTCTCCGCCTGCAATGCTTTGTTCGGTTCTGCCTCAGTGATGTAGCAGGGTGGGAATGATGGACTAAAAGGTGTGAATCAAGTATACTCATTAGAACATTAGACTAAGATCAGTGATCTCTGATCAGTGGTTTTAAGCTGCTTATCTGTCTTTTTCATTCTAGCTGGATGTTTACTACGACACTCAATTTTGGTGTCAGAAAACATTTTTATTATATATTTTACACTGTGTTTCCAGTGACTTTACATCCCACATATTCTGCATAACTGAGACAGTCCTGTGCAATCAGTACTGCTGGTGTCGTGTCAGCTAGGTCACTGCTATGCATCACCACCAAAGTTAAATCAAATACTAAATCAGCGGCTCAAAAATGCATTGATGATACAGGGATTACAGTTCTGTGTGATTCGCCAAACTGCTGCATGGTGTATGATTGAACTGTCTGTACTCTACTGGCTGATGTTGAAAGTGAGTGTGTGCAAAGCGCCATTTCGAAGAAGCCTTACAGTGTGGGTGCCGGGATAGCAGTGAGATAGCTTACAGTCTGATAAGCTTTACGGGGATGATGTCAATAAGGGTCACATCTGTTAGTCAGGTCTGGCTATAAGGGAGAAAGCTCAGCATAAAAGACTGCCCTCATGAGACACACACACACACACACACACACACACTCTCTAACGGGCCGTTGGTGTTTACACTGCCGTCTGCTCCCCCCGGGGCAAGTGATGAGTAACGTGGTGAATCCCTCTCGCTCTCGCACGCTAGCCCCTGACAGACATGCTGTAGACTGACACCCTAATAACCTTTTCACTCTGTACTAGAACTCCACATTTTATTTCTTTAAATGACAATACATAAAATCTAACACATGGATCTAGGGCTATCGATTAAATATTAATTATATAATCACACACTGTTTGCTTTTGACACTATTTTCTCCACCTCTTGAAGACTAAAGGCTAGCATTCGTAAACTCTTAGTAACGTGTAGTGCCACAACATTGAACTGTCGCTAACACAAGCTGCCTGGACAGCTTAACACGCTTGGTGGAGAACACTAACTGCCCATCCTGTTATGTCAGCTAAAGTCATATGCTTGTATTGGCTAGTATCAAGCTAAGTGATGAGGGGAGAGGCCCTCAAGAGAGAGCAAGGCCAGACACACTCTGTTGGACTCCTGGCCACGGACGGCTGTGGCATCAACAGGGTTGGATCTCCTGACAACAGGGCCAAGGTTTAGAAAAAGGTCAAACAATACAAATGGATGTCACAGAATAATAACACCATGCACTGACTTTCAAATATTCCAAAATACTTTACTGGATAAGAAATAGACATGTTAAGTAGGTTTCTTACTGAGACCATACTACAATTTAAAATATGAATCATCACCATGCCAGTCCACTCCAATTCACTGATGCTAAGGATGCACAATATTATCATATCGGTATTGACAGATATTTGCTCTATTGAAAATTACTGGCATCGGATAGAGGCTTGGAACTGGACTATACTTGAAAGTAATATCTGACATATTTTGATATATTTATTTATCCTCAGATGTAACAAATATTGGATATCAGTTCAAACATCAGTGATGATCAATGAATTGTTGATGAATTTTAATCACTGATTTTTTAAAATCAAGTTGATCAAGTTGATCATATGGTTCATCTACATTTTGCAACAAAAAAGGCATATTTGTTCTCTGTCTCTGGCCATGTACTAACTCTCTCAACAATATATTCCTTTTTTTTTTTATTTATCTTGTTTTATTTTCTTGGATAAATAATATCTTTCTACGGTTAGTTTTGATTCTACACACTGTGAACTGCCCAGTGAACTACAGAACCCAATTCATTCAGAATAGTTTTAAAGGGTTTATGCATTCAGAATGTCAAGGTCTTTAGACTGTTCCACCTGACCCGAACATGACCGAGGGATGCACCTGAGCGCAGTTAATCCAGCCCTGGACCCAAACCCTCCATTATAAACGGGCTGTGTGCCAACATGCAAGCTGCAGGCCAGCCAGAACATGCAGATTTTCTTTACCATAAGCTATAGTAGTATGTCCTAACTGCAGTCCTGGAGGCCCACCTGCATTGCACAGATTGCGTTTTGCCTGAACACAGATGTTTTGTAACATCTATGCAATATTTACATCTGTGTATAGGCTGAAGACATCTAATAAAATCCAAAAAAAAAAAATCAGACTGGCCATCCCAATTACTATTCCTTTCTTGAATTCCAGAAGGTCCATATTGTTGCTGTATCCCAGTTTCCAGCACCTAAACCAGCTATTCCGTGATCTCAAAGAAATATAAACAGTTATTCAGACTAATCGCTATCTTTACCACATACAAAACTTTGGATGTCTTTGGTTCAGGCCTGTCCCTCAAACCAATTTTTAGGCCAGCCATGTTCATGGGGCATTCGATTTTCAACCACCCAATCACGAATAATGTGGCCGATGCCTCAGTTGGACAATCACAATAGGCCTTTTTCACATTTCCCCTTTCTTTCTACTGGAAGTCATTGTGCGGTTACGCTGCTTCCGCTAAAACAACAACAATAACAACAATGGCTGAGTAGAGCTTGTACAGCATACCCCAGTGTTCGAGCTTGAAGCAAAAACAACCTTACTTCAGTTTTGTCAGCTTCCCGTGAGAGGATGAGTAGAGGAAAATGAGTTTGTGCAATTACAAGGGATGAAGGTCGTTTGTGTTTTAATGTTGGTGACGTTCCCAGCCGCTTTCATTGGAACAGTTTTTATATTCCCCTCAAAAACTGCCAGCATTTTAGAGAGCAAAGGAGAGCAGGGAGCACATGTTCACTTACTGGAGCCAGTGGTGTGGGAAGTGGCTTTGTTGCTGCTACAGACCATGACTACAGCAAGCATGTGTGCAAGTACCAACATTAATGCTAATATTGCAAGTTTTTGGTTACACTGTAGTAGACATCAGCTAAAGTTACTGTACTCCAATAGCTGTGATGGAATTTCTTCATGAAGAATGTATATCCTTTATTCAGCTTGGACTCTTTGTGGTGTGTTAGTGTTCTGCATCCATTATGCCAATCATGACAAAGACAGTGATCCGAATTCCAGTATTTCTGAGAATAAAAGTCCACATGGCAATAGCAGTATTTGTTTCATCTAGCACTTACAAACTTCAGAAGGTAAAACTGTGGTCCATCTCTGAGTCCCTGAAGGACACATTGTGTACAGGGAAAACAAAACAGTGCAGATGGATCCCCTATAACTGAAGCTGGTGTTTCTGAGATATGGCCCCCCTACTTGGCATGTAAACAGGAAACATAGCTCTGCTATATGGCGACGTTCTTCTTTACTATCACATCGAATGTATTATGGTGCTAGCAACCAATCTAATAGCATTTATGAAGTAATATCTACTAACCCTTTCATGAAACACTGACCATCAGCTGATGCTAAGTGCAGAGTATTTCCTAGTATGTGGTTATCTGAGAATTACTGGCTTTGAATGGAACATCCATACCATGTGTATTTACATAATGCCAGCAAACCTCAGCTAACTAATTATTCCTCCAAGGCAGTGTTATGCTGCCCCATTATCAGACAAAGACTCCTGACCCACCTGCCCCAAAACAGAGTAACCACTAGCAAGAGTGCAGTCTCTTACGCTTCACTTTTTTGTCTGGCAATAAATCAAGTCAGGAAGGGAAACCAGTGTTGTTCTACAGGTCAATTCAGGTTGTTATTAATATCTTCAACAATGCCAGGTGATGCTCGCAACAATGCTTGGTGTTTGTTCCAGATGGTTTTATGTAATCCAGGAAATCATCTTTGGACAATTAAGAATAGGTAGAATGTGAAGCTGTTTTCCCACCGAGCTTCTCAGAAAAGGTTTCATAACACAGAATTATGAACAACAACAACCTAAGAAAAGGTTTTAATAAAATGTAATTCCAAAGAACAACCCAAGAAACATGTTCTTATAACATGGAGTTTCATAGAACAACCTGAGAAAGTTTTTTTGTAACATGGAATGTCAAAGAACAATGCAAGAAAAGGGATTTATAACATGGAATTCTAAAAAACAACCCAAGAACACCCTTTTATACCACTGAATTCCAAACAACCACATACGAATAGAATTTCATAACATGGGATTCCAAAGAATGACCCAAGAAAAGGTTTTAATAATGTGAAATTCTACAGAACAACATGAGATAAAACCTCGTGCTGGAATTGTTAGTAATCGCTACTACTGTGCAAATGAGCCAATATGAGTCACTTCACAAACAAAAAACTTGTTGAAAGGCAAACATGTAGAACATCTATGATGAGAATGAATGGACAGACCATATGTCAGTACCACTTCAATCAGGGAGTAGAAAATTACAGAGCGTCTGGGACACATGAGCACTGCTGGAGCTCTTTGCTTAAACAACAAATCAATCACACATATGGTGGGAGGATCTAAGGTGGCTACAAAGCAAAAGCTCATTAAATGCAGATCTATTCAATTTTTGTAGAAGTCGGTCAGTCAGAAAATTAGAATCCTGTGTCATTCAATAACAGATAATGTATGTGGATAAAACACGCAACTTATTCCATTTAACTAATCACTGCTGTCATATGGAAACCTACTTTTTTGCGCCACTTGATAATGCCAGCTGGCCTGTGTATTGTGTGAACATTTCAAAATGAATGGACTAACAGAAACAGCCAAAACTGGACTGTCTTTACAGCAGCCTGACTGACTGGGCAGTTCACGGACATATTAGCTGTTGGTCTTTAACACAAAATAGCTCAAAATTATTAACAGGAAACCTCCATATAAAAAAACTACAACATCAACATTTTCAGTATTTACTATGTCCACTCTTTGTCTTTATTATAGCTTCCATTCTTTTCAGGAGACTTTCTGTTGTTGAAAATCAGTTCATCAACTCAAAGAAAAAGTTCAGTCCTCAAAGTTGGTTGCAATTCAGTTATTTCTCTTTTGACTTCCCTTTAGATATAAGATGCAAGACGACCACCTTATATCTAATCTCCTCAGAAGTATCTGTTGACAAAACAGATACTGTTGTTCGATGGCCATTCTGACTGGAAATTAGAGAAGTGAAGCCCGGTCTCTGACCTTTGCACGGCAAATCAGTAAATAAATAAATAAATAAATAAATAAATAAATAAATAAATAAATAAATACATACATACATACATACATACATACATACATACATTAATTAATAAATCATCCTATTAACACTGAAGTTTCTAAATATTCTGCAACCTCTATGTGACGTCCCACTTGGTAGCTCTCCACCCAACACAAACCCAACATATATTTACAGTTGTGGGCCGTAAGTAGCTGTAACACCTACCGCCCTACGGCACTGTCTATTACCTACATTTGAGAAATCTTTACTGAGGCAACTAAATATTTTACTAAAGTCGCAGCAAACAGAGTAAAATATTAAACATGTCTGTACCATACTATACTTGGATGTTATGTCCAACATCCAGCAAAGCTTGAATGAATAATATAAGACACATATACAATAAAACATGGCTTAAAAACAGCTGATCAGACCTATCTGAGAAACGTGTAGGTGTGGCTAATGAACAGCTTCACTGACAGTTCTCTATCCAACACTCCTAGCCTGCTCCGCCACTCATACAGAACTAACATCATTATCCAGCTTTTATACGACACTAACTGGACAACAAAAGTCATGGATGAACAGACGTGCAGACAGATGAATGGACGAATGAACAAACAAACTAACGGCCAAAGTGACACACAAAGTGATACATGAAGCAACAGGTGAATAGATGTGCAGATGGATGGACGGACAAATGATACAATGAGTGAATAAAGGAACGGATGAAGGAATAATATTGGTGTATGGATAAACTAATGAATGGGTGACAGGCAGTTAAAGACAGGTGGTCGAGCTTTCTGTCTTTGGATTTTGTTGGATTAGTTTTAGCTCACCAAGTTTCTTTTACTCGGAAACTGTTTTGTGTGGGTGGGGCCAGAAATGTCAGCTTTCTGATTGGGTGAAATATATCGGTCATTAATAAGTCACTGAAATGTTATTAGGAGAATTTTCTTAATACACGTTTACTAAGTTTGTTTGTCTGCAAAAACAAGAGTTAGGTTCCCTCTGTCTTTAAGGGCTCTCTCAGCATAGTAGTACAGTGCAGTGGTATGCTAGCCACCTACTGTTTTGGTGGCTAGCTTACCACTGCACATTATAAAGAGTATTAAAAGTGCATCTCCGGGGATAAACAAAGTCCTATTTTAGGTGCACTTACATCTCACCTGGTTAATTTTGGCTTCTTGGCTTTCCAAGTTTACACACACACACGCTATGCTGATGGGTTATTTCCGTTAAATCACTGTCCCTCAGGGCCCATCCTCCAATTACAGCCATTTAGAGCAGCCACTAATCTGACCGAGTGGGACAACAGTTGAATTGAGCTACACTGAAAGAATGTACAATCACGCAGGGGTCTGGAAAAAACTAATCCGAAGTAAGGATGGTAGGTTTCTCACATGCGGCCAGCAAAATCTCTTCCTGTTCCACCGCCAGGTTCTTAGCTGTGCTTTTAGCCGTGCTAAGCAGCCAGAGAATGACGAAGCAGAAAAATAGGCAACTGCCACATTTTTCATTGTAAAAGAAAAAAAAAAAATAAACAAAACTCAATAAGCATGACCCTTAAATAACCCTTTCTAGCCTCTCTTTATCCCTTAGAATTAAAGAGACTGTTTTGGTTACTGTGCCTTTAAAACTGATGTATGTAAATAAGCTCTGCTCTGATCGGCTCTGTTCTGAAAGTGGTTCATTCAAAAACACTCCTAAACTTCACTGTGGAAGCTAAATATGATATGTATGTATGTATGCGTGTAATTTGTAAATATATGTGTAAATGTATGTAAATGAATTTGTTGCTTTTGCCACATGACAAAAAAGTAGACTTTTAAAAATGGGCCGTTTACACAGCTCATTTTCCTAATATGGACTGGAGAGTGAATGGTATGTTCTGAAGCTTTAACAATGTTTACATACTAATTCAAACTCTTAGTATTTCAAAAATGTGAGGTTTTTAATGATATAAGCCCTCCAAGTTAACTAGGAGAGAACAGTTGTTATGATGGAGCCATCCAGATTCCCCATGCAGGATTGTTAGAGATTTATTACAGGCGACAAACCAAGTACACAGTAATCATGTTTGGGCCAGCTGGACATAAATGGAATTTGACAGAAAAAAAACCTTTAGTTTAAGAGAGAATCTCATTTAGACAAGTGGCCTTACTCCAAGTTTGATATCAGAACAAACAGCTAGACTTCTATCCAAGCAGCTTAAGCTTTATCACCTGTAAAAACAGTAGATGCCTGATCAGATCTGCAGCTATCTGAATTACACAGCTCCCACTTCCTCCACTCTGCAGTCTTCTTCTCCCTCATCCTCAGCACACCAGAGACCAATAGATGTGGTGGAAATTCACCTGAGAACGTTTTACGCAAAGGAATCAATCGAGTGAGCAAAGAGAAGATTTTGCTTTGTGACTGACTCAAGTGCGGCAGATGACAGACTGATAGAGAAAGGCTTTGTGGTGCAGGTGGAGGCCTGTCTGATGTGACCTTTGAACTCTGGCTTTTTGGCAGACAAGGCAGGCAGTGGAGAAGATGAGCAGCAGTGGAGTAGAACATCTGCTGAGTATCGACCTCCAAGCACCAGAGTGTGTACAACTGTAAATTTTCCTTTCCTCTAATTTAAATCTCTATTAAATATACCGCTCTCTGGGTAACAGTATGAAAGTAGCTGTCATCTAAACCAGGACTGCATTATATGGCCATAAAATATGCGGTTTTCTAAAGCTGCTGCACATCACGATGACAATATGAGAAGTGTTTTATTTTTCTGGAACCAGTGTTCTGGACACTCATGCAGAGAATTTAATAACCATAAATGAGCAGAAGCTAAATAAGTGAAACAGTAACAGAAAAGGCTCAGTAATAAAACACACTGACAAGGGAACAAAGGAAGGCTGGGCTAATCAAATGCTCTCAGCTCCAGAGAAACCAAAATCAGACTTGTGGGAAAAGTAAATTACGGATGGCCCAAGACAAAATGCTTATGCAGACCAATGCTAATAATAATAATGCAAAAGATCAATGATAATGCTAATACTAATGCTATTGCTAACCAGCAAACTGAAAAAAGCTGTACACAGCAATGCATGACAAGAGAGAAGGGCGACAAGACGAGCTGGCACAAGGTTTCACACTGAAAGTCTGTGAGAGTGAGATTTAAATATAGTCCACTAACTAAAGGGACAGTGCTGGGTATGCTCTGCACTGCCTGTGTGGTGTAAAGAGCCCATACCATGGAAAACTAAGTTTCAGCATTTACCATTCACTCCCCAGTGCATACATGGAAATGGTTGCGAAAACAGCCTGTATGTAATTCAATGTCTCTGTGATGTCACAGGAACCAACTCATGTACATAAATCCTCCTATTCAGCCTACAGCAGTTTAGTCCAGTCAACTCATGCTGTTTTAAGAAGTGTTTTAGCACCGAGTGCTTTTCTGAATGAGGAGCAGTACAGAACAGCTAATCAGAACAGAGCTCATTATCTTAGATCAGTCTTAAATGGACAGTAACAGAAATAGCCTTCAGTTTCATTCCAAGGGATAAAGAAAGGTTGGTAAATGGTCATGTTTGGTACATAAAACCACACAAAGGGTTTGTACGTTCAATATTTAAAAAGAAAAACTAGAAAATACAAAATAAAATGTAGAATTTAGGCACTTTATGCCCAAAGCAGGGGAGCACTTACTGGGCTTCTAATGCTACATTCATAAAAAATTTAATTATATATATACACACAATCTAATTAATACATTTCCATATGATGTGAACTGTGTTTGGAAGGTGTTCACACACTCGATCAGAAAATACTGCACAACATCCAACAATAAAGGCAGCATGGTGCTTCTTTTATATAGTGATAGTAAACACCGCTCATTTAAACGGGACAAAGACAGTCTCTCTGAATATATCACGTAATGCAGCAGTCCACAATGTATGCCTTTTTTTATATTACTTTCTCTTCTTTTTCTGTTGTCTTCTTTTGACTGATATATGCAAATGACCTCTATTCTGATTGACTCTTTAGAGTCTCATTCAAATAGCAGCCCATGCTAAAACACTTCTTAGAACCTTAATAAGAATGGGCAGAGCTAAATCCCTGTAGGGTATATAGGCAGATATATGTAAATGCATTGGTTTATAGGGCATTACAAGACCAGTGAATTCAAAACAGACTGGTTTTATAGCTCACTTTCCATACGTGCACACTGGATGCCTTGTGTTTTGTGCTCTCTGCTCTGCTGTCTTTTATGAGGAGCTCTCCAGGTGCACCTAGTTAAGAAAAGGTTCAGCTCAAGGCGGACAAGCAACCTTCATCATTAGTGCTTTTTCTGTGCTGACCAATCGGATGAAAAGGAAAGCGGCCTTCAGGGACAGCTGAAGTGGCTGAACACTTATATTTTAGCAAATAAAGAGACACTGTGCACTAAATCAGTAAATGTTAAGTTTACGTTTGGCTACTATAGAGGACAGTTACTATTTTCAGCAAAACTTGATGAGGCTTGTACATGTCAGAATGAGAGCTAGCTAGCATAGTTGATTGACAGTTATGCTATGACTGGTGCTCAGCAACAGGGAGGCACGTGTTTCATAAACACAGTACGAGCCACCAAGAAAAACAAAAGACCCCTAAATTAAAATACATTATTGTTCTTCATCATGTTCTATCATTAACAACTGATTAAACAGATCAAGCAGATTAAAGCAATCACTTCCAGTTAAAACTGTTTTCTCATGAATTAGTGGGTTACATGGCGCAAATTAACTGCCTGAACACATGCATGATTATCTCCTTCAATCTGAGAAAAAAAGCATGATTTCAGAAGGCTTAATGTGCACCAATCCAATCTCCCTGCCCTGTGCAACTAACCATTAAAACATAACAATATCTGCCATCATGAATGCTCCAATGGGAGCTCCAGCTGTTGCCGTGTATTTGTAAAAGGGCGTCGATAGCAATCAATATCTTGTTTTCCTCATCATAAGGTCCACAAGTGGCCATATCAGAAACAATAGAGCTGGCCTCTTTTCCACTGGCTTCTGCCAGCAGCCGGCTGGCCCTATCGATATCAGCCTGGCCATTGTGAACTACGTCCAGTCACTGATCTAGTTGTACACATGCCAAGGAGGCACGTGTTCACCCCTGTTGTTACCCACGAGTCCCAGCCCTCGCCTCACCTCAGCCTGGAGCACAGTTAAAGAAATCAGGTCTGACACACAGGTACCTTTAATGTTGCAGAAAAGACTGAGATCATGTTGGAATAAATGCAATCCTGGTGCCTGCTACCAGAACCAGATGATGTTTTACGTGTGTGTTTTAGGTTAAGTTTAATGTAAAGGTTATGACAGTAAAATTGGATGATTCCAACAAGAAAATATTTAATACCATGCTCGAAGCAACTTAAGTTATACTATTAAACATTTACCGTAGTTTCACTCAGTCTGTAGAATACCCCCCGGTATTCAGTGGGTCTCACGCTGGCTGGCTATCCCAGCGTTGACTGGAGGCTTTGACTGGAGTTGACTTCAGTGGCAACAAAATGTTTAGCTGAATGATTCTTCTTTTGAAAATGCTCCTTTCTAGTTTGGTAATGTTGTATCCTACATATAAACTCTTACAGCCTTAATTTTCTGTGCTTTGGTCCATTTTTATAGATAACAGTATTTCATGCAGAATGTCAGAAACCACATAAGCAAGTGTGAGCTAGGAGCATAGGTGCCGAAGGCTTTATGTTCCCTCAGCTATTTATACAATATTCATTATTGCATTTCTTCAGGTCAGGTCAGTTCTTCAGTTCATGGTTATGATCCTGGGGTTACCATGGGCCAAAAAAGAGAACAACAAGGGGCAGTTTTAGGTAATAGGAATGCTTGTCTGAGCTAAAATCAGTGAGCTAATTAGCTATCTACCCATAGTTTACATTAAAATGGCCCTTAAGATATCATTGGGGATTCCCCCAAAGGGGAAATTCTGAGAGCACGTTCACAAGGGAATTCTGTAATTATGGCATTACAGTAGAAGTATATACTGTCACTGAGGATGTGGTCAAAATATTCCACTGTCAGCAAAAAAGTTTGGTAATGTTTGCCAAAACACCAATCACTCAATAGAGCTTTAATCTTGTCCACTGACAGATCCAACTGATCGACTACATTTGGGTTAAGGGGGAAAAGAGTGTAAATTTGTTTTTTTTGCCATTCTGGCAACAGTCACTTTAATGCTAACTATCCCTATTGTGTCTGGACACAATGAACAGTTATTTTAAAAGGAAAGGAGAAAGTTCAGTGATGAAGAGCCTGTGACAAATAATGACGCTATTAAGAGCTTTCACTACTAAATTTACACCCTGAGTCACCCATACCGGTAAAGGAGGAGTGCATGAAGCATCGGTCAACATAAAAACAATGGTCAGCCACATCACATTTCCCCGCACTCGACACAAATCCACAGAACAACCAAACCCACTCCCATCTGCGACAACCCACCCAGTTCACACCCTCTTCAAAAGGCCAGTCCACTGAAAATAACCTCTTCTTGCTTTCTAGCTTCCAAACTTTACCCCTTAAAGGCATACAGTATGAAACAGTATGAACATTTAATAGCAGGATTATGGTGGCCAACATTATCATGGTCATCAGTATTATTACAGGTTTTATTAAAACGTGCTAAACTACTAACTACTGACAAACAAACTGAAATCGTTTTACCAAGCTTTATATCGAAAACCACAAACACAATTATCAGTTCTATGCTTTTTTTGTTGTTGGCATAAACATTATAGTAATAAGATAGTGAACACCTTATGTAAACTAATCAAAACTACATGAAAAGTGCATTAACATTTAAGGTGGCACCATAGGAGGTTCAAATGGCTCAAACATTAGCATTTAAACATTTTATTGTGTCTTTAATAAAAATAATAATATCTTAATATCAGCTTAGTATCAGCGCTTAGACTATCAAAACATCAGATTTAGACTATCAAAATATCCTAATTACTGTATTAAGTTAATGCTGGTAACATTTTCTGATATGAACACTTAGACCATTGATCTATCCTACCTGCAATTTTCGAACTGCTTGTTTGAATTACAGCTACACTCTGGTGCCAGTGTCGAAGACTGGCTGTAACTATGTGGCACGGCTGGACATTATGACAAGGTAGCACAATTTATCAGAACACACTGGCTATAAATTAGTGGGTGGTGTCACGAAGAGGACATAAAGGATTTGAAGTGTCGCCCCGTTCATAGCAATCTTTTTCTGCATGTTTTCACAGAGTGATAATCTTCAAAAAAGTTTCCCTCTGCACTAAAATAAGACCCCACTTCAGAGTTACTTCTCTTACAAGACTGAAAAATCTCCAAAGTGCTGTCACTGGTTTTCTCCATGTCTCTGCGGACACAATCCATGGTTCATCCTGTGTCTGCATGCCTGTGTCTGGGAGACGTTTACTAATTTTAGGTTGATGTTGGAAAGCATCTAATGTTGATTTCTCCAAAGTGTCTCTGGTGTGCTGCCTGTCACTGTCAATTATCAAAACAAGGCAACTTGGTGGATCCCATTTTTGCAAAATCAAGACATTTCAATAAAATATACACTAAAGTGATATGTACTACTAAGTACAGAAGAGTAATTGTCCACACTAATGTATCATATCGCTACTGTTGGAACAAGACCTTTTTTATTGATTTTCAGTTTTTGACATAATTTGAAAATACCTGTTTCCCTTCATGCCACGTCAATCTGATTATACTTTCAATAAAAGTAAAGCATATATTTTTTTTGTTCTTGTGTAAAAATATCATTCTGGAGATATGAGGTTTTCTTCCATGATGTACAGTACCACAAATGTGGCAGACAGACAGCTGTAAAAGGATTGAGTGTTCCTTTAAGAAGAGAACCAGACTGAGGAAAGAAAATTTGCCTTCAAGCGGATTCCAAGGGCGTTTATGTTTGGACATGCTCTATGTACTCTTGAAGCCAGCCACAAGTTCGAGGGCTATGATTTTTCATTATCAAACCCATTTGCCCTACATCACATCAGGTCCATTGTTGTCTGTGCCGGCTGGAAAAGGAAAAATGTGTCCTCTCTGAATGTCTGCACACGTAAAAAATCATCCGTCCATATGTCCCCGCTGACAATGAAAGCAAGACAGAGCATGTAAATCAAACAAGGCTGTAATTACTTCCAATCGCCGGTCGTCTCCATCAAGCCGGACCAACTATTGTGGGATTTATGCTTTACTTTACTGCTTCTAGTGCAGCTTCAAAGCAGCTGGAAGACCAGTGACATCATGTGGACACAAAACTATGACCGATTACGAGAAACAGGCCATTATGAGAATGCATATCCATGTCAGATGGTAGTGGTGGAACTCCGAGTGGTACATGAACCACAACACAAGATCCAAGTCTTAGAATGCCAAATCCTGTTGACCTGAAAGCAATTTGCCGCCATTTCTAAACAAGAATAAACAACTTACGCTTATTATTATCTAAAGCTACAGAACGCAAGTTTTGGGGATTTGGAGACCTCTATGGTGGAAACATGTTTAAGAACATTTTGTAACATGAGATACCAGAGCGGACAAAACTGTGAAAGAGGATTCAAAAAGTACAGTCCAAACTTGGTGAAGGAAATGTCTTGGGAGAATATGAATTATCTAAATCTGACATGCAACAACACATGGACATCATAATTCAATTTTTTCAGACTTTTACATCTTTAATAACGCTGTTTTGTTTACCATGTCATAACTTTTTGTAATTCCTAAAACACTTAAAAATGTGTTAAAGGCACTGGATTACATTTTGGTACAGGTACCGTGAAGAATGGAAGGATCCCAAGCAGAACATGTTGAGATTGTTCTCATTTCCGGTGAATGAAGCACATGTATCTTTGCAGAAGATTTCAGCCAAACCACTTTCATTTCATAAAAGTGTTCTTTTACTTGTAATGTAATAAATGTTTATGCTTTAAAATGTTTGTGCTTTGTATTGTGCCTAAACAA
Source organism: Semaprochilodus insignis (assembly GCA_034552555.1). Lineage (NCBI taxonomy): Eukaryota > Metazoa > Chordata > Actinopteri > Characiformes > Prochilodontidae > Semaprochilodus > Semaprochilodus insignis. The sequence goes on from CM067494.1 coordinate 5,628,315, forward strand.
CACCATGTCAACCCACTGCAGCAAAAGACATTGATGAGAAAGACTGATGAGGAAGCTTCTATAGCGTTCTACAGCACTGGAGATCTACCTTCCTGCTGGTTTGACCTCCAACCCAAATCTTACATAGCTCATTCAGCTAATCAAAGGCAATGATTAGATAGATCAGGTGGGGCTGATTATGGTTGGAGCTAAATTATGTAGGAAGGTAAATCTCCAGGAGAAAGGTTAGTTACCACTGTTATATAGTAAATACAATATAAATACAATTTAAAAGATATATTGGCTTTAGAGATGTAATTGAGGGAGATAAGAGCACTGACTGTACTATCAGTACAGCCAAGAAATAAATCTAGAACAATAAACACTTGGTTGTAAATCTAAGCCAACTGCCTGGGTGAAATGTTCAAATAACGAAAATATTCACCATTTTTGGTTCGAAAGTTCTGTACCACTTTGCAACACTTCTTTCTGTGAGGTACACAACACTATTCTTAAGTTTTCTCTGAGAGCTTGAATTTTAAGATGCAAGTAATATGCACCTCAGGAGTTCAGTTCGGTGCTTCTATGAATATGTCACCAAAAGAGAGCTCGCTGCTGGAGAATAACCACATATCTGCGGTTGTTTTGAAGACACACTATAAACTCAAGAGAGATATATAGCCAGTCACTTTGAGTCAAATGGAGAAATGTAAAATTCAACAGTTCTCTTCTTCATAAAAGCTCCAAATGCCGTGCTTCATTATGAAATTTTGGCCACGTGATGCCCATAAAGCAAAAAAAAAAAACCTTTCATATGATTCTATTAATACTTTGAAATTATGTGTCATTTAGAAAACAGCATCGGGCAAATAGACATGAGGAGAAATATTGCCGGCAAATTGCCTGACCTTTGAGAAAATTACAAGTCGACATGTGTCGCCTAGGAATCAAAGTGCTGGAAGCTATTTTCTGCAGGATATAGAGTAAAGCTAGCAAAGAGAGCAATCATGTTTTCTCTTCAGACTTGCTCTCGTTTTTTGCTTTATTATCCCCCCACAGATTATTAAAGCAGCGCAGGGAGCTGGACATAAAAGGTTAAGCAGATGCATGTATGTGGTAGAGGAACTGAGTAAGGAAAATTGGATCAAAGGATAATGCAGCTCTGATGATGCCAGCTTTCTTACATAATAGAGAATGTGATGAAAATGTGTCGTGAGTCAGTCAGTCCACCACAAATCTGTTCTAAACACACAGTCCAATACAACAGCCTCAACACTCAACAGATGACATGTACACTTCTATATGAAAAGAGGTTAACACCCAGCCTAACATTTACTGACCTAACACTCACTAACCCAACACTCGCTAACTCGACTAACCCAACACTTAGTAACCCAACACTCAGTAACCCAAATAACCCAGCACTCGCTAACCCAACACTAACCAACCTAATTAATCAAACACTCACTAACCCAACAGTGGCCAACCCAGCACTGGCTAACCCAACACTAACCAACCTAATTAATGTAATACTCACTAACCTGACACTAACTAACCAAACTAACCCATCACTCACTAAGCCAACACTGGCTAACCCAACATTAACCAAACTAACTAAATCTAACATTCACTAAACTAACAATCGCTGACCTCACTAACCCAACACTCACTAACCTCACTAACATAACACTCACTACCCTAACACTCGCTAACCCAGCACTAACTAACCTAACACACTCACTTATCTGACAGTAACAGTGTGGAAACCCATTTCTACCACTTAAAGAATCCATGACCTAATTATTGTTTTTTCATTAGTATGTGAATTGCTATGTTATTACATTAGGCTACTAAGTCATTAAGCTGAGATACTATACCATTATTTTGAGATGCTTTCTCAATATCTTGAGTAACTTCCATGTTATTTATACTTGAATTAAAATACTGACTTAGCATCTCAGAGTAATGACACAGCATCTCAAAATAATCACATAGTAATCCACGTAATAAAGAGAAAAAAAAGGTAGATGCTGGATTTTTTAAATTTAAGGGCAGTAATGGGCTTCTACAGTAACCTGTGCCTCCAGTCAAAAAGGAGACCACCAAAACAAATTGTAACTGGAGAAAAACAACAATAACAGCAACAACAACAAACACAACAAAACTCTTCTCGTCCACAGGAGAACATTCAAATTCATCAGCAATGCTAAGCAGGATGCACATAGGGCAACTGGATTCACCATAGCTTTACAAAATGCATCACACTTACATTGATGTCCAGGCTGCAGAGACTGAGAGAGTCCACATCTCTCTTTCTTTGCTTCCTCTTCTTCTGTGAAAACAAAACCACAGATGAGTAATGTTAGCATGTAATTATGAAATGTGAGGGTTTTTTTCCCTGAAACAGATGAGAATAATAAAACTGAAAGAAGAATGACGTGTTCCAGGCAAACACTGTTCATTTTACACACAAGCCCAAAACGGCATTTAGGCTGAGACCAAAAGTGAGACTCACCTATGCAGTTTCTATCAGGCCATAATAATATTAAATACACTCACAACATGGAGTGTATTGTTTGGTGGTTAGCACTGGATAGGTTTGGTTGGTGGACTATTCTCAGTCCAGCAGTGACACTGAGGTGTTTAAACACTCCAGCACTGCTGTGTCTGATCCACTCACACCCAGCACAACACACACCAACACACCACCACCACATCAGTGTCACTGCAGTGCTGAGAATGATCTATCACTGACATAATACCTGCTCTGTGGTGGTCCCTGACCACTGAAGAACAGGGTAAAAAGGGGTATGCAGAGGAACAGATCAACTATAGTCTGTATTTGTAAGTGGAGCTGATAAAATGACAATGAGTGTAGAAACAAGGTGATATACTTAATGTTTACACCAATATCAGAGCCAGCTTTATCTACTGATACAGACTCAATACCATGCACCATAGTACCACTCAATACCATGTATGACTTCACCCTGACTCCTGAGTTGAAAGGTATTATATCTTGTATTTGTGGATAAATATGTTTTGTTTCTGATCTAAACTTCAGTCTTCCACAGCCGAGAACACTTTTCATGTTTGAAGCTATGCAGCGCGTTATGTAAGAGGAGCAAACTGACATTTGTTTAAATGGAACTCTGACTGAACACTGGTACATTCAAAGTGGGGCAAGAAAACACATTCCAAAACGGACAAGCACATCTCCGAGCCTACTTAAGAGTGCGCTTATCGCAGCTAACTAAAACACACACTGGACTTGGATTAATTCCAGCTTCTAGCAATAGAATAAGCTCTCCCTGGGAGTTCATAAAACTGCAGAAGCTTCAGGCTGTACATTCAGAAATGATCTCTTAATTAACAACACACTTTCTGTGTCATCACTGCTGTAGCATACTTTGCGTGAGGCCACAAGAACACAGCATATGAGAACATGATTACATGTTACATATCACCTGAACACATTGCCTATGTTAGCATCATCACAAAATGTTTATTAACTGGATAAAAACAAATGTTGTTTAACCCTTAGAAGATGGCCGTTTTCACCAGCAATAATGGAAGCCTGGAGAAAAGTGCATATCTCATTATTTCAATCCACCATGTTTGTGCTTTTAAGTAGAAAAGGAAGTAGTTAATTATGACTTGGTTTAGATGATAAGTTGTGCGTGAAGTCTTGTTTTGCAGAAAGAAAAGAAGTTCTTTATATTTTTGTCAATGATCAGAAGTGCACTCAGTATCAATAGCTGTTGATACAGAATGTAGACTGAATGCAAATTTAATTCACTACACATCTTACCACATAATTAAATGAAGGGTTAACGATTCAGGTTCATTATACGACACAGCACGTCTCAGTGGGGTCTCATTACAGTATATTTGTTTGATAGGGCAAAAAAAAGGACCAGCAGCAAGATTAACAGATTAACAATCCCAGGTGGTTGTTATGGTGTGTCTAGATCAGAATTTTTCAATTTGCCATTCTTTCTAGTGGGAAAAAAACATTGTGCACAAAAGGTGCATTGCCCCAAAAACACAGTTGCACTGTTACTGTAAAGATTCAATGGTAATGCAAAGTTTTGAGATTCTGAAATCTGTGACCTGTGAAAATAGTATAAAAATAAGAAGAAAGAATATATAATCGTTTTAAGAGTCATTAAAATTCAATATACAATGAATTCAATACAGGTCTATGTTGTTTTAAACTAAACCAGTTTTCCTCACAAAAAAAATAAATATATAAAAATATATATATATATAGCTGGTTTGGTATAAATATATGAAGTATAAATGTGTGAAGTTGTGTTGAATGTGGCACAAGTATTTTTGACTACACAGTAGAACAACAAATATCAGCATAATACAATTAAAATATTATGTTATTAACATGACATCTATAATTGTGTTTTCTGATTATAGACTTAGACTGTAGATTACAGACTCTCAATGTTTGTATGTGTTCTACATTACTGTAAATTAAATTTGTAATTACGTAATTACATTTGAATTGTATCGCAAAACAAAAAGTAGTAACTCTACGTTTAGGGGTTAAAACATCTGTTTTGAGATGTGCATAAATGTGCATTGAGTGGGCATAATGGAACATTCCAATCTCATCTTATCAAAACCATAATGTATTAACATTTGCACTAACAGTTGATTGTAAATTTAATGAAGGCATCATCTTCATGACCACCTCCACTACTGCAGAAGCAACAACCGGTTGGCATACGGATCGTTAATAAAGCAGTTTGTTTAAATTGATACCATCCGCTGCTTTCCTTTGCTGCACAACACAGGGGTCTAGAGTGTTATTGTTGCTCCATAACTGTTTATTCTCCCTGACAACCAGCATTTCCCAGCACTAAATTTCTCCATCCTGCTACCGCTCCGGCCCAACGGCTACAGTGAGGTCAGCCTGAGGAGTAAAACAATGGCACACGTGAAGCATGGAGAGCGGGTCTAGTGCTTATGACCTAAGCACAACCCCCATGGTATACATTCACAGGTATGTGTTGTATGGGCTCGACATAAACAGCACTTTGCCATAATGCCAGGAAATCCATGATCCAGTGCTCGAGTCCAACAAAAACACGGCTGTATTGTGAGCAGTCTGGGTACATGAACGTTAGTTTCGCAAAGACCTATAATAAGGTCATGCCATTATCAATGTCTTTTTAGGTGTGAAGATTGAGATTAAGAAAAGGGCACTGGGTCACATCTTTTCAGTTCACCTACATAGGACGGGAAACTTTACTGGTGCACGGAAGGTCTGAGGAAGATAAGTAGATCTGCAGAAACTGTGCTGGCAACCTACAAGTTTCACACAGCAAAAAAAAAAAAAAAAGAAGAAGCAGCTGCATCATACTCAAAATGAAACATGGAGGTTTTGGGGATCACACTGATTAAAGAGTTAGCAAACCAACAAACCAAGACCGTTAACCTGTGTGGGAGAAGAATCACTGATTACTCAACATAAGTGAGAGTGAAGTCAGCAAACAGTAAAAACCCCTTGCATATGACACTGACAGTGTTGGTATAACTACAGAGATAAAGCACTAAATATGAACTTCTGTTACCACAGCACTGTGCACAAGTCAGAAACCAACCTTTATTTAATTTGAGGGATTAGATGAAGAAAACCTGCTTCCACACAGAAAGGCAAAGTAAATTGAAAAACAAAATGGAGCAAATGGACTGTAAAAGATCTGGTAGACCACTAGACTGTCACCATCAGGAGGAAAAACAAGTTCCTGTCTTGCTTCAGATAAGGTTGTTTTGGATTAGCAACTCTTCTTCTTTAGTCCTTTAATTGAAGTAACAACACAAATTTTCCCTCGAGTTTGGGTTTCTACTCTACTCTACACATGTAAAGATCCTTTAAAAGCCAAACGCACACATTCCAACCTTGTGAACTCACGCAAACCACACTCCAGGTGTGAAAATGTGAACAACTGATGCACTGTACAAACATGTCCCATCCTTACACATCAAATGTTATGTATCTCTGGCTGCTGAATCACCACTTGATTCATGACTTCTTCTTACTGCTATTAAACATCATTGCCCAGAAGTTTCTCCAAGACTTTCAGCTTTCCCCTTGCCACCCACTGGGAGCACAGACATACTATAACTTGGGCCAAGTCCTCTAGCCAGAGGGATAGAAAAGACTGCAATTGAGAGGGGCTGGGGAGTCTCAACCTTAATGAACTGCTTCCATTTAGACAAACACGCATTCCTCCAAAGAGCTTGGGGGCTCTTAGTTTAGAGAGCCTTCTGCTACACACTTAAATATATGGGTGCCAAAAAGGGTTCCTTGGAGCACTGCCTGAGAAGAAGCACTTCTGATTTCCCAAAGAACATTTTAACGCGTGGTTATTAAATCAAAACCATAATGTATTAACATTTGCACTAACACCTGACTGTAAATTTAATGACTGCATCATCTTCATGACCTCCTCCACCATTGCAGAAGCAAAACCAGTTGGGATTTGAACCGTTAATAGAGCAGTTTGTTTAAATTGACAGCATCATGCTTTCCTTCACCGCACAACACAGTGGTCTAGAGTGTTGTTGTTTCTGTTTTATTGTAATCTTCACTAAATTACAACAATAACTCTTAAAAATAAGAGGTTAAGCCAAGAGCCATTCAGGAATCTTTCAATTCTAAAAACAAATAGAGGACATTTGTATCACCTCTACAACCTTTTAAGATCGTTTTGTCTTAATAAATCAGGACCAGGTAAACTACAGCAAAGGCCTAGACAATAAATCATTTTTTTTTATAGGGAGAAGGCAATTTGAGCGCAATTTGAATGACATCTTACATCAAATGTCTTATCTTACATTGTACATCTTTAGCTTAATTAAGCTTGGGTGGAAACCCATTTCACATCTAATGTATGTAACGTAATGTAATGTAGTTACACATGTGATATAATACTGATCAGTTAAAATCACAACTAGATAATTTTTGTTCAGCCCGACTACAGCACGTTGAAGGTTAAAGGTTAAAGGTTAACTGTAGCTGCTTCAAAGAATCCGGAATTTCTATTATATGTGAATCGCTCTAAAAAGTCATAATCTGCAAACAGATGAGACAAGCCTATATGGGAGGATATGTAACATCTTCTCAGGACGCACTGGAAAATAAAGACGGTTCTTCTAGCTAGCTGTTCATTCGTACACAGTCCCTACAGAGCCCTGGATCTGTAAATGGAAATAAACAAAGTGACTCAGACAGAGCATCATGACACTCTTCCAACCAATCCAGGGAACGTTTGTTAACGTGAACCTATTTTTGCTGTTTCACAGAAGCAATACGTCAGTACTGCCTTGTCCTCTTTAATGTATGTGATAGCACCTGGTGCCACTACAGCAGCAATTGTAGAGACAATTTCCTAACCCACAACCTACCTGATGGCACATTACTCGTCGTGCCAACATTTTATCATGGTATTTGCCCAAACAACGTTTGTGAAGGGTTCTATTGCCACAAAGTTCTAAAAAAAAAAAAAAAAGAAAGAAAAAAGAGTTTGTTAGCCTACAGTCCCTTTCCTTGGAAATACACGTCCATGAATTTGGGAGCAGAGCTTCTGAAGGAGCACTAAAGGGAGGGGCGTGTTTGTTTGGCTGAGGAGTTCAAATATCAATATTTGTTCCCGAAATCGCATACTGCACTTTTTAAGCATGAAATGGGTTTACACAGAACGCATGGTGATAAACAGAACAATTGCCTTTACTAAACCATGTTACTGAGCCAGTCTTACTGAGCCGCCTTTTTTATAATGTGTGTAGGCAGTAGATCCTTGACCAACTATTGCAACTGCTAATCTGATTTAATTTGATCATGCATGAAGGAATCTCAAAGCTTCTACAATTTGATTATTTTATATATTTTTTTTATATTTGATTTGATATTAAGATTCAGAATGATTAAAAAAACTGAATATACATATGTGACTGGTGGAACTTAATGGAATATAGCCAATAACAGGGTTTGAAAATAGCCCAGGCGTTTTTTGACACCCAAACAAATGGGCGCATTCTTTATTAAATATGATTATAATGGATTACAACATATTCCAACATTCCAAAAGCAAAATCTTTTACTGAAAATACAGAACATTCCAGCAAAAAAACAGCCTGTTCTCAATAAAGTGCAACATTATTTTTTAGGATGCTACCAAGCTCTGGGTTGTTCTCAGTCACTCTGAGTGTTGGTATGTCACCTCCAGGGGGTTGTTGTGAAGGTGAGAAGAAGGACAGCAAAGCAGGTGCAGACATTCCACTGCCTTTCTCTATGAGCTCTTCACTAAAGGGCAACGAGTGCATCTGCACCTCACAGACACAGAGAATCTCACTGCCTCAAAACCTCAGTGTCTGTTTGTTCTCGGATTCAGAAAGAGATTACATGAATACATAGCTGAAAGAATATCCTGAACCACAAGCACTGAGACATGACACATGCTAACTTTGTTCCCTCAATTATTTGACTCAAGCATCAATTTTGTAAACACTGTTAAGTATATATTTCATGAAACTTCCTCTCAGTTAAAACAACACAATCAAGTTAAGTTTCCCCAAATGTACTTGATCAGTCCAAACGCGTGTAATGTCTAAAGTTTGTTTCTTTAGATTTACACCGGAGCTTCTGGCTAATGTAGCTAACGAGTAAAGAGAGGGTCATCATCATGAACATGTTTTCATGTTTTCAATTCCTTTGATGTGTTATTAGCATACGCAATTATTCTTTTGGAAAGCTTATACTGAGACATTACCACATATTTGCAGCCAAAATATTAAGACACTACACCAAAAAATTGACAAAAAATGTGCTCCAAAGGTGGTTAGAATTTTGTTGAAACAGGACAAAATGACATTTGTGTTGCCAACATCTGAACCAGGTAACTCATATTATTCAGGTGCAGAAGCAATGAAAATACATTTCTCTGACAGCACTTTCCACTGAGGAGAGAATACATTGTGCAGAAGACAAGTCCTAAAGAGCATCCAATATGACACTTGTTAGCTCTGTTTACTCATTTACTCATCTGAAGATGCAGCCTCTGGTACTCATTCAACACTAAAAGCTCCCATGGCTCTTTAAAAAGAGTAAAACATGCTCCTCCGTATGCTCCTGTTTTCTGTGCAATACTAGTGCTGGTACTTAAAAGGTAAGGATGCTGCTCTACATTATTATCAGCCAAAGACCTCTTACTGGTATTATTTTTCATCCTTGCGGTTAATTAGTCAGAATCCACATCCCTAATAGGTACATTAGACTTGTAGCTCCAGTGTAAAACTGGAAACTTTAAATATGCTGGTTGTTTTGAAGTAATGGGAAAATTACGTAAACCTGACCACGGTTTACACCAGTTTACTGGAAGATGCAAGTGAAGCCAAGAGAAATCCTTTTTTATCCGTCTTCTGGATAAAGCACAGCTTTATGTTTTTTACGAAAAAGTAAATAATTTCAATAAGTTTCCTTTCCAAGGAGAACAAAAAAGGTCCAAAAAGTCTGACACCACACTGAATATCTTTTTTTTTTTTTTTTTTTTAAGGAGGAGGTAAACAAGAAAATTTGAGATTTAAACAAAGAAAAGTTATGACAAGTAAAATGAAATAGATATTCTCAAGATTCGGCACTCTCTTTCGAGGTCACTGATCAAACGCAAGCAAACTTGTGACACTGATCATGTGGACTTTGCACAAAAGGTCAGACTGTTTTTGGAGTCTTATCCATTAAAGCTTGTGTTCTTGTAGAGTCTAGCTTGAGTGCACTGTCATTAAACCAAAAGGGGGGCAAAACAAACATTAAGAAAGAATTCTACTATTTACTCAAAGTGTTATGCAGTTACTTGGAGAGGTCTCTGGATTTTGGTCCCCACCGTAGTTAGCTGTGTTCAGGTAATATTCCTAATATTCAACAAGAGCATTGCTCACTTATCTCCATGGTGAAACCTTCAAATAAGACCCAGCTTTTCTGAGAGAGAGGAAACAATTTTGAGAATTTCTGGGCCTGGATGCAAGTAAATAGCCAGCATATTGCAATTTGTGTTAATACAGTTAAACAGCTTAACAGCTTACAAACCTAATTATAGCCAGTTATTTCAGAGTTACAGTCATGTCTGTAGAATATTTGGTTAATGCATTTCTTCACAAATGGTATGCACAAAAGACACTGCTTGACAGTAACTATCTCCACATCTACCGGTGTGTGTCTTAACATAACAACAACAGGAAATTCATGGACTTTCATGCTGGAATGTGCTACTGAACAGATGTCAACGGAATGAATAGAAGCTGATGCTGTTCACTTGGTGCAGGTGTAATTAGTCTATGAACTCAACAGCTTGGTTTCTCAGGCAGCAAGATCTTAAAGCCAACCCAACTAGACCTGCTAGCCCCTTTTGCTAATGAAGTGATTAACCATCTGAGGTTCCGGCCCAACAAATGGGAGTGAAAATGTTTTCCTAAATCAGATTTAGTTGTAGGTTTTAAAGCTGGTACTTCCTGAAGTTAAAGAAAGAAGGGGTGCACTCCACAGGCTGTAGGCCTTGCAATCAAAAGGTGCTTAACAGGCAGGGAGAACATCATAAAGAGTATTGAAACAACGGATTCACAAGTAGAGTTTGCTCACACCGGTTCAAGCAGAGCTCTTCAAGTTACGAGGCCATTCTCTCAATGGCATTGCAAACGTTTTGCTTTTATTAGCATAATTCGAAACATCGAGACGGCTTTTCAGTTTTCTGTCTGGAACCAAAGCCCTGATACTGTGCCATACTGCCTCCCAGGCAGGCAGAACAGCAGATGTTTCATCCCAATGTCCAAGTCTGTCTCTATCCTACTGTACCCTGAAGCAGTACCTTTGACTCTCTATTTCAGGCTCTAACTTTTAAAAGTATCCAGAAACCTCTTCTAATTAGTAAATTCAGTTAGTTTAATGTGCACGCACTGCTGAAACAGGTGTTCAGCTGCACTAAGCCTGTATAATCTCCAAAAAAAGCATTGCCAACAGCACAGGATGCTCTGGAGAGCCTATGCCCAATCACTGCGGCCAATGCTAATTATACACGTATAAAGCCGACCTAGCATTAGGCTGTGGAGCAGTGAAGCTGAAGCTGATCCAGAACTGAACATCCAACAACAGTACCCGATTTCATTAAAGCTGCTGTGGCTGAGTGCAATCAAATCCATACACCAATGTTCCAAAATATAGTCTAAAGCCACTGCTTTTTGTTTTGTGTGAGCTGGTACGCAGATAATCCAGAGCACTCTGCAGATGTAGAGTAGACTGGGGCTGGGATTTTCCAATCAGTTCCAACCTCTCTTGGTTGCATAACAGCACATTGCCAACGCATCAAGCCTACTATTGTATCAAAATGTCACGGGGAATAGTTCTGCTCAAAGAATTCTGCAAGTCTGTTCTAAAATATTCATTTTCTATATTTAAAGACTATTTAAATATTGTTATAAACATGAGTTATGTTTAAGTTTCTGTTCTAAAATCTGGCATTCATAGTTAGTGCAGGGCACATCAGGAAACCCTTATTCTTATTTTACTTTCTTACTGTAAGCTGGTTTTAGTCTGAATCAAGGTTTCTCCTGGATGACCCCAGCCATCTTAATAACTTATGTACTGATTACCCAAACCAGGTACTTAATAATAGCTACAAATAATACTGAGCTGCCTATTGTATGCTTATTGTGCTCATTCTATTAATGTAATGTGTATTTATTTTGAAACAAGAGCTACATTTGTGCAAAATCAAACAAAGAAGCTGCTGGTGTTCTCAAAACAATTGACTGACCACACCAGAGTCCAGACCACAACATACCTGAATGCATTATCAGAGGGAGCAGAAAAACAACAACTAACTTCTAAGATTGCACTGTGAGAAAATGTGGCAAAATAACCCTGCAAACTACTATGAGCAACTGAAAACAAGCCTCCAAAAAAAGGAGTTGTGATATAACCAAGGGGTGAATACACTAAAATTGAAACACTGAAAATTGACATCCTATTTATTCATTACATTAAAACTTCTGTTAAATATTGTTTTCTGCTTTCTTTCTTAAAACTGAGCAATGAATAACTTCTATTTAATGAACTTTTTGACTAGAAATTGAATAACTAAAAGGTGGTCTCTTTTGCAAATTATACTGTGTGAGGGATTTACTTCCTGATGTGACTCATGTGCCAGTATTAGCAATTTCATGAGATATTACTGGAACCAAACAAAAGAAGCTCTTTTTTTTTTTTTTACTGAAATGTTAAATGTTTTATGACGCAGTTTTGGGAGTATGAAGAGTCCCAAAGTTTACACAAAGGCTCTACTACCACTTTTATACACTCTGAGAACAAATAAAGCAGGCTGATTATGAAACCCAGCAGAGACAAAATATCCATAAAAAGAATCTTCACAAATACAAGCTGAGATGATGCTTCAGACTGACTTCATAACCAAGTTATACTTGAGATTCTTGAGAAAACTTGCAGATTATTACACTGAATTTTGGCTCAGTGGAATAATGACAGATGACAGTCTCTTACACTAATGAAAATAAAAGTCCTTAATGGTGTCTGGCTTGACAGTATTGTTCAAGGATGGTACACAATGGTAAAGAACCTTAGCACAGTATGAAGGTTCTTTAAACGTTAAGATTAGTTTTAAAGAAATCGGTAAGTAGCATCTTCTACAGTTTGCAGTGAACGAAAACACATGTTACGTAACAGTCCTAAGTACTGAACTATCTTATATTAACAACCAGTCAGAATCACCCCACTCACCTGATGAACGAAAAGACAGCACCCCATCATTAGGAACTACTGAAATGTTCCTCAATCCCCAAATCACCCTCAAAATTCACGCTGGCGATGATTCCACCGTAGGCCACACAGTCTTGCCCTCTCCCATCAGCCGGCACAGGACACACTGAGGTAAGAGTTAGTGAGTGAGTGTGTGTGTGTGCGTGCACACGCTAAAGGAGACAGGGCCTGTGCACGACAAACAGGATGTGCGAGAGGGGAAGCTGCAGCAGTGCTATATCGGGCTAAAGTAGGGACAAATCTTGCTGTTTTTGTTTGTCCTGTGGTGGCTGGCGTCAGGACCTCTTCAGACACCCTGAAGCCGAGGGAGCTGTTCCACTGATTCCCCTTTAAATGTACTTTGCACTGAGCCAGGTCAAAACTATTTTTTTGGAATGCAGGTTTCTGGCTTTTTTTAGGTTTTTAAAGGGGAATCCCACTGATCTTTCAAGATTTCTGCAGAATCCAGTGGTTAAAATGTAAACAAGTAATTCAGAGAGGTTTAAGGTGTACTGTGGTGAAACCCCGCATTTCCGTACAGTGGTGGTGATCCAGGTGTCATGAGGTCATTAACGCAAATATAATAATTTAATTTTCTATTAAAATTGGGCTCATCTACACCTGCTGTCTCAGTTATGTGCAATGTTGTATAAAATAAAATAAAAATATGTAATAAATTTTTTCTTTATAGAATATTTTGTTTACTACAAAGCATGTAAAGTTGGTGGTAGAATGGAATGGTCAGTTAAGAGCCAGAGATTTTATTGGGGTGGCATACTGCTAGGAACAAAAAATTAATAAAATGTACTGCAGTCAAATTACATACAGTGACCTGCTGTTTTTACTCTGTACATTATTAAATGTGTTAATTTCCACCTGAATAAAATAGTCCAGCAATAAAAGTATTGCTAAAAGTAAACTGAAAGGAAAAAAATATTATTTTCACCAAATTTCACCTTTACCATAATTATAGCTTTATTTACGATGGCTGGCTGTCTCGCTTTCCATAACTGGGGTGGCCAGAGCGGAGGCCAAGCTGTATTGTAGGGTGGCACTGGCCACCCCTTGGTTACACCTCTGGCTTAAAAAGGCTTGAAAGTTGGCATGTTTCTAAATTTGTAGAAGAGTTTGTTTTCCAAAAGAATATGTGGTACATTTCTAAAGCAGTGATGGCTAAAAGGACAGTGTTAAATTTTACTTTCTGCTAAGTTCATCTAAGTAAACTTTAACCCCACAAAATTCACAAACCCTGAACCCCATCAGGTAAGTTAACTGTGAGTATGAGGGAACTGTGGCATCCTCTTTTTGGAGAGAAAAAAAACCCCCCAAAAAACTATGTGCAAAAACATTCCACGTATTCACTCACAGTTTCAAAAGAACAAGCTAGTTTACCACATTTCTGTAACCATTTACTGAAATACTGGACCACACTGGATCAATACCTCAATTATTTGCCAGATCTTCCCTCTATCCCCGAGAGTCTGGTGTAACTGCAGCTTAAGGCTAATGACAATAGGAACTATAATCAGATTTAAAGGCATGATCCATTTCTGCAATGTTACTCAGTCGTAGTGCTTCAATGGAAAGCATTTTCATATTTTAAAATAACTATCACAAATTTAAAATAAAGCAAATGATAAAACTCTGAAACTGAAAAAAATGATATATCAAATATAACACACTTGGAAGCTAATACTGGTTGTGAGAACAGGAAGCTGAAACAGGAATCCCTGTGAAACTTCCTGGAAACAAACTGGCTTCCTGCTAGCATTTCCTGCATGAGGGTTGTAGACCTGCCCTGAACACCTCAGGCCCATCTGATCATCTCTTGCACATGTGAATACAATGAGGATGGACATGCAATGAAAACATCACTGTAACAAACCAAAAATGTAAGCCAGTGGTTAAGAGGTGTATTTACAAGTTTGCATAGCTTGTGGCTCACTAAACATTTGTGTGGTTTGGCTTTCGGAAAACTGTAAAGAAATGTCTTCAAAGCAGCTTTGAGGGTAATATTTCATAGTTGCTCTTCATGCCAATTTAACACCATTAAGCCTGGGGTGAACATCATACATCTTGCATATGACACAAACATGCTTTTAGCACATTTATCACGTTTACCAAATGTGTAAAACAGCATCAATCAGACAGCTACAGGCTGCTTAGTCTTGCGGTTAACTTAGAACACTCAAATGAATCACGACTTGAGTTGACTCGAGCATTTCTAACTTCGGGTCACGACCAGGGCAAAATATTTCGGACTACCACGTCCCAGTAATGATGCAACAGTGAAACATTACCATCGTCATCTCGGGGTGAAGGAGGATCAAGTCTGCAAAAAGTACAAAGTAAGCCAGCGGGGAAATAGAACTGTTCTAGGTTAAAACATGTTTCCACTGGTCGAGCCTAACCTCTGAATAACAGAATGTGTAGAGAACTGAAGTACAATTCCTCATTAAGGTTCTCTACTGCTCAGTAATAGGCATCTGAGTACATGTCATCATTCATCCTGATGGGCCTGGAGTGTTTTTTTTTTCCTTCTATAGGGGACAAAAAGTCTTAAAAATCAGCTCTGTAGCTCCAAGGCTGAACATTTTGTCCTACACTAATGTTTACCCCTAAATATTGCTGTCATCTGAAATACGAGGGATTCAAGTAATCAAAATAAGAATACTGCTACATGCACGCTAACTCTCCTGAGAATTTTTTATCATAAGTCTGGCAACCTCAACAATGAGAAGTATTGTTCATTCACAGAGACAGCTTTAAAAAACACCATTTATTTTTCCCCTTTGACTCCACTGGCTTTGACCCAGAGTCCTTATTTACTCACATTGCTGACTGCAAAATGAAGCACAACCTCAGAGATCTACCAGCACTGGATGCATAGCAATTTATGATGAGTCCAGCATTATGTTTCTAAGCAATAGAACACAACAGGGAATGTGTTATGATGCATAACATCATGGTTGCGATTCGGTCACGGGAACAAGCCAAAAGCAAGTACTGTAATGTAACTGTGTACCGTAATGTAACGTTATGTATGAGCCAACAAGGCCAAGAGAGTTTCGGTGTTAATGTTTTTTTATAGAATAATTTAGCAAAAGAGTAAAAATAGTAGAAAGCAAAGAAGCCATTTCTTGTGGCAATGAAAGTATCGTGACGTCTTATCAAAGAAGGAGACGCAGGAAACACAGTGCTTAATAGATGCCATAGAACGGAAGCCTGAATTAACATTGGTAAACTTAAATAAGGAGAGTTCAGTGCATAGAACCGACATATCGTGAACCTTAAACACTGTTATTTCTGCTTTAAGTACAGACCCTGCATTTACAGAAGAGGACAGTAAAACAGGCCGATTCCAAACTCCTAAACTGATTCTTAACAAAAACACAGTATATACAAAAACGGAGCAACATCAGTGAAAATGGCAGACTACGTGGAGAAATTTACTGTTCTATGTTGTGAAGGCGACATCTGCATTATTCATACCCATTCAAGGAACCAAAATGTCACTGGGCATGGCTGATCTTCCTTTTTTTATTTTGGCCCTAATTAACAGGTTATACCTGTTGTGTAGACATCAGAGAACAAAATGCTGAATAAATGCATTTTATGATACCTTGAAGTGAATGCTCTTTTAATGAACACTGCAGTGGTGGAGAACCGCCAAACAGTGCTCCCAAAACTGCCAGGAAGCAGACAGGCCACATCCAACCATACAACTCTTCTAGACAAACGTGTTTCACCACCACAAATGGCAACGTGTTTGGAATTTGGAGTAGGCCTGCTGTCAAACGTACAAAACAGGTTGCAGGATCAAATATTATCATAATAATGTTATGTAATGTATCCATTTCCTGATAGGACATATACTAAGGAATACATTTAATAATGGTTAACTGCATTGTAAAGCTTTTCTATACTTTGAAGCTAGTGCTCAGTGGGATGATACGGTCATTGTAGAAAAAAAAATGTCGTTATCACAAATAACAGCACTAGTAGAAAGTTTTTAGTCAGACTGTGCCATCAGAATTTACTGTTGTATACAAGGCAGATACCAGTATAAAAAACTATGGCTCACATTC
>CM067494.1:5645260-5711147 GCA_034552555.1 Semaprochilodus insignis
TGTATACAAGGCAGATACCAAAAAACTATGGCTCACATTCACTGAGATTTAGGACAAAGCCAAGCTGGACTACGAAACAATGATGTAAAAGAAAGTCTTGTTATGTCTTGTTGATTTAAACCTAGAAAACAAGGGAAGTAACAAGGGATTGTATCATTATGACATTTCATTGGACCATGGTTTATTTACATTTAAAATCTATGCAGTAGCTTTTGGGTAATTTTGGTTTCGGGCGTAACGAAAATGCTGCGATGCGGTACCAAATATTTGCACCTACTCAAGATACCCTTAAGATCCATTTGCAAGTCCTCCGCAAATCCAGATGGCAGCCATCTTTGCAATTGCTTTGGTTGTATTCCACACGAAATCTTTATTGTTGCACTAAGTCAATTATGTGTGTGATTGAGGGTCATGCAATAGTTTCCAGGTGGTGAGACGTCAACATCCACCCACACTGCATCTTTCTCGAAAGCAAACAGTGTGACTAGGGGATATGAAAAGATGGATCAAAACAAGCTGTCCGCTGATGGAAGGCTAATTGGCAGCAGAAAAGCTGGTGAGGTATTAATCACTATGGTGTAAGTAAGGACAAAATTGATTTGTAAACAAGGTTCATTTGGGCTTGATGATCCATTTAGTAATGAAACCATTTATTAGTAAATGAGAAATTGAAGTAACATGAACATTCAACCTTCCTAAGTCTTCAACCTGAAAAGCCTAATCAGCCCTAATCAAAACAGGCAGAAGATCTTTCTTTCCTTCACAAAGCATTATACAGAGATACATCTGGATATGGGAGTTAATCATGATCCTCATGCCCTCTCTTCTTTCAGACCAAATAAGTACATCTAACAGTCTTTATTCTGGTGGTCATAAGTTCTGTGATGACGTCCAAATTCAAAGCGAATAAAAATCTAACACTGGCAGGGCCTCTGAGAACTATACCAAATTTTGGATCATATCTGTGTTGATATGTGGTGTTAGAAGATAATAACAAGCTTGCACTTCAAATAAAGGCTGAAGTCACTCAGATATCAGACTGATTCAAAGCTTCATATTCAAAGACATTTCTCTCAAAGAAGCTGTAGGCATACAGAGAAGTAACTGCACTGCAAAGCAAACTGTGCTTCTATCTAGTTTGTACAAAACAGAGTTTGTTTGGCTGGCGAGTCTCCACTATGCCTGCCCAAAACTACTTCCTCACGAAAGTTTAATCAGAGACAGAGTGTGCCGGGGGCCATTGAGAGATTATCCAGACCAAACCTAACGCAATACTTGCTTACAAACAACTGAAGGTAAGATTTGTGGGTGGTAGGCTAATATTTCCAGAGAAAGCAAAAAAGCATCTCATTATCTCCACCACCACCACCACCAATATACAAACCAGCTCTTTTATCATGAGTTAAACAGACTATTTGGCAGAAAAAGGAAACATGCAAATATAATTAAAGGTTAATTCAGAATTATAAAGCTACAGAAAGTGCAAGTATATAGTACTGCGCAAGTCATAGACCACCCTTTAGTTTCTTAACTTCCAGTCAAAACAGTAATTAATACGGCATTATTAGTGTCAAAAATCATAAAAAGCAGAAACCTTTGACACATTGTTACACAGAAGCCACAACAGCCTGTTTTACAGCTTTCATTTCTTTCAGGAAACTTGCTTTCATTTTTTAAATAAAGCAAATAATCTTGCTGTAATTTTTTATTTCTAAGATGAAACACAACTCACAAATCCATACTCCAAAAAATAGGGGGAGTATATCACCAGAAAGCTCCTCAATGGTAGCATTAACAGCTGTTTACTTACCAAGAAACGTTGTAATAATCAAACTTCATCCCTTCAGAGGTGGAAAGCAGTGCCAATGTTAACTCTTGTTTTAGCTCCCATTTATGTCACCTCCTCCTTTGTTCGCTGCCAGTGGTGATAATGGTTCGTTTACTGTTCTGTTTATAGGCTACCTGTCTTTAAACGACCTAACCAGGAGCAGAACCTTCAACACAATAGGCAAGTGGTTAGAATACACCATCAATGCAGCAGTGCTACTTCTTCATCCTCTCACATTGGATCGATTTGACTCGATGCTACAGTGACTCAGTATTGCCTCCTGAGGTACAAAGTGGTATTATGCCAGGATGGGCCAGGGCTAGCTGGTTATAACGCTACCTTCAGTAGGTATCTCTGCAGCATATATCTTTAACATACCGTTCAGTCTTAGATGTTGGTTGTATTTGCTGATTCTTACAATGCAAGTAATCAAATCCCAAACACATTTAATAATGTTGAAGCCTGATTGACTGTTTCGCAAACATCTGCAGCTCCTTTGTTTGATGTGCACATCTTGTTCCTCTCAGCAGAGTGGTTAGGGTCGTTATCTTTCTTCATAACTAATTTTATATATTGTATGATGTGTTACAATTAGTCTGTACTCATCAGCACTCATGATTCTTGATCCCCAGATCTTCCACCATAGTTAATTGATGGTTGTAGAAATGGTTTAATGATTTTGTCATTGCTTTATTGACATGCATGCTGCCTTCTGTTACTTCCAAAGATATCATATTTAGACTCACTGATATTGAAACATTAATAAATTATATTTAACAACCATTTTGACTGGACATTAAGGAAATGAAAGGGTGGTCTCTGAGTTCTACACAGTACATGCTTTGGTAGCACCGTACTTCAATCATTTACTTCATCTCTAGTCTAACTCTGTTCGAAGGGGTTGTAAGGTTAGGCCCTCCATTGTACAATAATTGGAAAACTGAGGGCCCTCTTGTTTTCCCTCTGCAAACAACTCTAACTAGAGCTCACGTGAAACACTGGCAAAGAAAATCAGGTTTTGTTATGATTTTTCAGATGTCGCTGGCCCGATTGGCCTTATCTCCATCGCAGGCCTTTGTTAAAGATAGGGCTAATTCCTTCCCAGTCACAGCAACTTGGCCGCTAATCCACAACATGGATGACAAAGTGCTCTCGCCTTTGATGGGGAGCCAGACAGGAGGACTGGATGTCCAATGGTCATGAGGGGGCAGATGGAAAAGCCTGGAGCAGCGAGAACAGGTCCAGAGGCGGCCTGTTCCAGCAGTCACGCGAGAGAGACTCCTGCCAAGCACTGTTGTGATCAGCAGAAAGGAAACCAAACCCTACAGACATAGCTCTCTGGCCATCTGACCCAGATCATAAAAATCTTATCGGTGATTGGTCATGCTAAGGAACTGAGGCCGGCAAAGATTAATGGGAGGTCTCGCTAATCTTCAGGTCTATGCCTTCTGATGTTAAATGCAGTCTGAACATGTGACTCTGCTAGAGTTAAGGGATGCTATGAGTGGGTCTCAAAATCAGCTGGCTCAAAAAACCATGCCTAGGAAATGAATGCATTGTGCAAATTTACAGAACATTTACTTTATAGCCATTGATCAACCACAGATCTGTTCGGGTCAGAGAAGTTTTAAGGAGTTTAAATCAGGGAATAAAGAACCTCACTCTGTGGACTTTGGAGGACTTTTGGCCAAATATTTTGCAGATCACTTCATTTGTCCCTTCCGGCAGATCCAAAACAAATCTTCATGCTAGCTACACAGTACATAGGCTAGAGAAGGGTCAGTGAAAGGTCTCTTTTTCAATAGATATCTGATACTGTCCAGGCTCAGTTGCCAAAGTAAACCAGCATTGAGTAGGATGGGTGTATTGGTTTGCATCACACTAACCCAAACAAGAAAGCAAGAAAACCATAACACATAATGAGAGCTGCAGATGACAAAGAATTGCTCCCTGTAAAGAAGCCAGTTGTGGAGATTGGGCCTAACTATGCTGTGCTCTTTGACTGGGGACAAAAATGTTTATTGGCAAGATCCCCTTGAAAGCAGGTCTGAGAAAGACGACAGATAAAAGAGCACAAAGATAAGACTGGAGTCGGATCTAAATGTAGCAATTCCTCTATAGGAAGCAACTCAATGCATGGTACAGAATACACATAACTCCACAATGTATTGGATGTACAAATACATGTCAGAAATTGGGATATGCAAAAACAAATAAATAAAACAAATAAATCCTACATTCTACCTTTATCTGGTTCCTGCATTCATCTGAATTCTAAAAAACAGACTTTCAATAATGATTTTTATTTATTACATACAGTAGATATACATAATGTGCAAACATTTTAGGCACCTGACAAAATTATATTTGAAAAGCTACACTGTCTAGCCAAAAAAAAAAAAAAAACCTCATATTTTGTTGGACCACTTTTAGCTTTGATTATGGTGCACATTCGACGTGACACTGTTTTGACAACCTTATGCAACATCACAACATTTGTTTCTGTCAAGAATTGCATCCATTTTTGGCTGAACTGGTAAAATCTTCTCCAGCACGCCAGCACATCCAAAAGACTTCCAATTGGGTTACGGTCACGACTGTGGTGGACAGTTTCACATGTGTGAAAATGATTCCTCATGCTACCTGAACCACTCGTCCACAATGTGAGCCTGGCAACAATCCATTGATGGGATAACCTGGTTATTCAGTACATTCAGGTGGTCAGCTGACTTCATTTTATTGCCACATAACAATAGTCAAAGTAACGTCTGACTTTGACTATTAAAAATAGCCGTGAATTCTCAGTTCACCAAGCGTTCAAGGGATGTCCGATCACATTCGATATTTTTTTCTGGCCACATCTCTTTCATTTCCATGAACACGGGATATGCCTTCCCATATGGCTGTTTAAGAAACAAGACTTTTCTCACTGTGTCAGTTAGGGTTAAGAACTGTGGCAGCTGAAGCTTATTAATCACTGTAGTAATGATCAAAGTCTTTTAGGCATTTGCATGTTTAAAAGCAGCAACTTTTTTGGCCAGACAGTGCATTTAACTGGTTTGTGTTAGACTATTAGATAATATAGAAAAATATAATATATTAAAAAATACAATAATAAGTGATTTTAGGAATATTAATGTGTTAATGCTTAACTAACGCTCAAAGTCTCAATTACTTTTAAATTTTGAAATTGTTGATATTTTTTACTGCATTAATATCTGTGTGCATATATTGTAATGTCATATAGTATTAAAATCATGTGTTATATAGAAACATGCGTTGTCCATAAAAAAAGTTTTTTTGCTTAGGTGCCTCAGACTTCTGCACAGTACTATATATATATATACATAAACACAAACACACACACACACACACACACACACACACACACACACACACACACACACACACACACAGTGGGTGAAATAAGTATTGAACACGTCACCAATTGTCTAAGTAAATATATTTCTAAAGGTGCTATTGACATGGAATTCTCACCAGATGTTGGTAAAAACCCATCTATACATATATATATATATACACACACATATATATATATATATATATACATACACACACACACACACACACACACACACAAACACACACACACACACACACACAGCAGGTGAAACGAGTGAAATATAATATATATAAAAATATATTATATATATACATATGTAATATATATATTATTATATATTATCCAAACAGCCTGTAATTAGCAAACATGTTCAAAAGGTTACTCACACGAGTACCACCAAGGACTAGGTATGATAAACCTGGCAACTCAGATGCTTTGGTAGCTCTTCAAAGGCACAACATCTGAAGCTGTGTCTCCGACTGGCATTTCTTAAATGTCTGACATTGTCAAAGAATGTGGGTCAGGAAAGGATGCATAAATCTGGGAGATTCAGATTCTGTTAACTCTCACAGAAATTCTCAGTGCATCTGTATTGAGAATGCTGGACTGGATGTTGAGGGGAGGGGTCAGCACAGTGAATGTACACAGATTACATTTACATCTATATTTATGGCATTAAGTCAACACCCTTTTCCAAATTGACTGAGGGCTTTGTTGTCCATTCAGAGAAAACCCTGCAGCCCAGATATTACCAAAAACAAAAGCCTATGTACCTAGACAGAATGACAAACAATTAAGAAATAAGACATTACATAAGTACAAATACAAAGAATGTTATAAGTGCACTACACCCCATACCACTGGTATTATCAGAGATGTTATAAATGAGGAGATCGGTCCTTGGTTATAACATAAATGGGAAAGGCTGTAACATAGAACGTGGTGCAAGTTTATGAAAAACAGTTCTGGCCTTCAACAACGAAGCCAATCAGCTTTGTGGTTACGCTGTGCGTGCGGAAGGTTTGCGATTTTGTGGCATTAGTGGGGAAAGACAGTGTGGGGATCTGTGCAAACACAATAGCTAGAACAAGACTGAATTTTGTGTATTTTTGGGAGGAACACTACAAACCAACACTAAAAGATTGTATGAGTGATTTTAAGTACGTTTTGGAAATGGTAATTTGACTTCCAGTTTGGAGTCTTTAGGTCTTTCCCTATTCAAAGAAAAGGGGCTTTGGTCTTGTATGTCTGGAAATAACCACCGGGGAGACTTTGCAAAGAAGCCTGCCAGAATTTCCTGCAGCTACACCCACGGACTGCACAAAGACTGAGCGTTAGTGTTCAGTATGAATACTGCAAAATCATCTAAAATCCAAAAGACCTGTAGTATGATTGGCTGCACAAACAGATTCAGCAAGAATTAGAGCTTTGCCACTCAGTCTGACGGGGTGGTCTATTCCGGGAAAGTGACATCAATGCAAACCCTACATAAGGATTCACTCTCAACAAGTAAGCTACTCAAGATAACTGGTGTGGTTAACTTGTAGGGTAGTTATCACAGCCCCCTTCGAATTACAAGAGTTACAAATGAAAAACATGAATTTGAATAGGCACGTTTATCAGTGAAGTTGAGTAACGTTTTTGAATGTACATATGATGGGCCATAAGGCAACTGGTTCCCCTAGACAGGCCTACTGAAAATCAAGCAACTGAAATGCAATTTAGAGGATAAAAGCACAACTACAACGATGTGGAATATCACAAGCAAGTTAAAATTCTGCAGGTTTGTCCTCTACGACATCCAGTGAATTCAACCCTTTATTTTTAGGTACACACACACACACACACACACACACACATTGGGTGAAATAAGTATTGAACACGTCACCAATTTTCTAAGTAAATATATTTCTAAAGGTGCTATTGACATGAAATTCTCACCAGATGTTGGTAACACACAGTGGGTGAAATGAACATCCAGTGAATTCAACCCTTTATTTTTAGGTAGGCCACCCACGCGCTTGTTCAGTCTCTTGTCATATCATGGCTTGTCTACTTCAACACCCTCCTTGCTGGTGTGGCCTTCACTGGCTTCCTTGTAGCTGTCCACATCAAATATAGTTGATGCCTGCCACTACAAAGCCAAAAATGTGCCTGCCTCTCGATCCCTGATGGCAAGGATCAAAACTTGATCCACACCTCAAATCTTTCAAGTCTTAAGTACGGCTCAGCATGACCCACCACCCTTCAAGACAAGCCAAGACAAGCAGACAAGTTCTCTCTCCAGGCACAAAGGTGGTGGAACGAACAACCACTGGCTAAACGAATAGCAGAGTCCCTCCCCATCTTCAAATGTAACATATGCAATAGCTGTAACACAAATGCAACAGTTTTCAAGAGCTACTGAGGCAGACTGACCTAAACTTAGTCCCGGTCCGGGCGTTTATGTTCTTTTTACTGGACTGTAATGAACATTAAATATAGTAACTTCAGAACTTTCAGTAACCGACCAATATCCCAGTCATATAATATCCCAGTCATATAATATCCCAGTCATATAATCATGAATACACATGTTTAAAGGGTTCTTAATAGGATATGTTTAAAGCAACTTCATGGAACAATTTAACCTTCAAAATTACTTTGATGGTATGATGACTTCGAGCCTGGATTGCCTGCTATAGCACTATATGTATATATACATTAAAGAAGGAAGACCTCATGCGAGAACTGCATAACGCAGCACGATGCCACATCAACACGTCACACACCAAGAAGCCAGCTCAGTATTCGAAGCATGGATATAAGAAAAAGAGAGAGTGATCAAGCAAGAGACCAGACAAGAGTTAATCTTTGCTTTACTCACTAGCAACAATTTAAAAAAGATAAAATGATGCAGAACAGTCTCTCTGCTAACCAGAAAACAATGAAAATCCAACAGTAGAATGTACATCTGCAGCGTCCATGCATGCATGCAAAGCAGTGTTGGATTCTGTATCAATCAGCTCATCAACAACCACATGTACAGCTGTCCATGAGGGGCATCAAAGCGTGATTTGCATCCACAACAGTGGTGTAAAAGTGACTTACACTCATCTGTAGGGAGACTCCAAGGGCAAAAAAGGTACTAGTTCTCACATGCATACTGCTGCTGTAATGCTGTTTCAGGCTATTTACTTCATATACACTGATGCCTGGCTCCACCTATAATGACTGCATTCCAGGGTCCATGAAAGCGGTACTATCTAGCATCCGAGTGCATTAATACAGGATTCAATTGACGTAAGTATTTAATGGTTTTGAATGCAGCTCAACCAATCAGATATCAGAACCGGATGTTCTAGCTGATATTCTGGTCACATCCTTGATTTATGCTTGTCATTTAAAAAATTCACTGCTAATGGCGATTGGATCTTGTCAAACTTGTCCCCACTATTTAACACGACGTTTGTGAAGCCTGCCTTAACCAAAATTGAGGATCAAAAATCAACTGATAATATCCCAGGCCTTCACTTTCCACTTGCACACGGAACCCCAAAATTCACACTCACCACATGTTCACTGTGGTTTACAGACACCTTATCTAACCTTAAAAAAGCATTAAAATATGGTGCAATAAGAACATGCCTGAGAGCTGTGCCATGATAAGTAACAAATGTGCTGTACATTAAGGTTAAATGCCCAGGGTAATTTAAGAAAAGAGCAGGAATGCTTTCTGCAGAAGACAGTATGCCATAGGATGAAAAACGGCAGCACACCTTTTTGGCACGAGGCAGGCTGGAAGTGGGAGAACATCTGATTATCTTACCAACTTCTCTCCAAATGTTTAACGATAGCACTCCGCACAGAGGTTGTGTTTAAAGTCACGATCGACTCTGTTCATAAATAAACTCGGCAGAGGGTGAAGAGATTTCCCCTCCAGCAGCATTTGGCAGCCAGAGCAGGCAGAAGGGCCGAGAATCATTTAACCCCGAAGAAGGGCTGTGTTTGTTCCACCACTTTTTTTTTTTTTTTTTTCCAGGCCCCGAGCTTGTTTGTGTTGGCAGCTGTAGGAGGCAGACTCCATGTCTGTGCAGCCATTGGAGCATGCCAGTTGGTGTCAGAGCGATTTGTAGGGGGAGTGAACTGAGGTCGAATCCAAAAGCACGAGCATGGTTAAAAACTGATCTGGTGTCGGGCTGTTTCAAACGCAGGAGTCAAAGTAGAAATCAAAGAGGGAGTGAGACAAGGTTCTCTAGAGGCCAGTGTGGGACGCTGCCGTGCTCGCCCTTGTGACGGTGTGTTTATAACCTGAATAGAGAGATTAATATAACATTTATCAAGTTTTTATCTCCAATGTGTCCAGCTCCAGCTTTGGAGGGCTCAGCACTGTTAGCTCAAACACACCTGATTCAACTCATCAGTTAATTACCAGGTTAAACTGATGTGTTGGACTATGCTAGTTTTGACAAAATACCTAAAACAATATGTGAGTGCTACTAATTCTACAGGACTTTTCAATATTGTCACAGGAATTTCGTCACGGGATAGATCAGGCACATTTTTTGATGTGTAATCAAAGACTTCAAGGATAACCATCAATCTGATAGATCAAGCTGAAGGTTCCTCAGCTTCAGTTTTTAATTTCAGTTTTAATTTTTCTAGCTATGCCAACCTCATAGAATCAATAGCTAGCATGGCTGAAGTTACTCTAAATGACTGGTCAGCAATCTTTTCCCTGCTATACTTCTATATATGTCTATACACATATTACTGCAAAAAGCACAACAATATGTTGCCTTGGTTAAAAAGCTAATCAGTGTGTGTAAAAGTGATAGTTAACTAGATTAGATTAGGCCTGTATATGTTTTACATGCATAGCAATAATAATAATAATAATAATAATAATAATAATAATAATAATAATAAGATACAAATATGATAAAAGTTCAGTTCATTAAAAGCCGCTATTGTATACAGTCATCTTGGCAGGAAATTCAGTTTTACCAATCCTTAGAGTAAGGGTCTGACATTAGAGCAATGGTCTGTCCTTTGGACCTATTCTTTAGTGTTAGAGGTAGAGTTCAACCTTAGAGTAATGGCCTACCGTTAGAACTAGTCCTTAGAGTAAGGGTCTATGCTTGGAACCAATCCATAGACTAAGGATTTATCTGTAGAGCAGGATCTATCCACAAAGTTAAGGTCTGCCCTTAGAGTTGTCTATCCAAAACGACTTGTGTGACAATTTCTCTTTAGTCAGAGCGAGATTTTGCCAACATTTGGTAGAACTTCTCCACCTTGTAACGGTAAAAGAACATCAATGGTTTACAGTGTTACTGATCCTCATATAAGCTACAACAGCACTACATAATGCAGACTGCATACTGTCTTTATTTGGAGACCAAACTGACTTGGAACAGTGTGAAAATGAGGGATGAACCAGACAATCTTCATGTCTGAAATAATTTTCTGTTCCCATTCAGTCTCACTACTCCACCAGCAATACCACCTGGCTAATCCATTTTTACATACTATGCTATAAAGCTGTGTAAAAAAAGACAGCGCTGCAATGTTTTTACTCCAAGAGATGCAACTGTGTCCAAAAACGATTCAGAAAAAAGTACATTGCTGTTACAGGTCGAGGGGAAAATGGTGATTTTTCTTCATCTCCATTATTTTAAGTTTATCATCATATCTTTTCATCTTCTGTTTAAACTTGAATAAGGAACCATTCACATGCACAGACCTAAATCTTTTTATCAAATCTAGACTCCTTCAAAAGATGAATGCCTTCAGAACATTTCATTCCCTACTTCAAAATAAAACCTTCACTGGAAGTGATACAACATGGAAAGTTTGGAACCTCCCTGCATTTCTAGACAGCTACTAATATAAAACAAGGCCACAGACCTCCAAGGTGTACATACCACACAGGACATGAGGAAGAAGAGGTTTAGTCCTCTCAGTATAAAACTCCGTAAATCACAAAGATTTCTTATAAACTTTGATAACTACAGAACCCACACATTGCTAGCTGGCAAAGAACAGCAAAAACAGAGTGCCACATGCATTTAATGCTATGCAAAAGTTACAAATTCACCTCCATATAGGTGCACTTTTATATTCACCTCCATATAGGTGAACTAACAAAATCCCAAGTGTAAAAAAACAATTGCTGCACAATTTATTCAGCTTTTTCTATGGAAGGGGAACACCACAAGACTACCAATGTTCATTTATGGGTAGAGGACTATTCTCAGCATAGCAAAGAGATAGTAGTGGGTATTAGTGGGTATCAAGTGTACACTCAAAAAAGGTTTTAGTTAGTTGGGTGTTAGTTTTTACACAAAGAAAATAACATATATGACACACATAAATTCTGTTTTGCAGCTAAATATAGTGTTGTTTTAACCCCAATAAATTAGCTTTTCATTAGACATCATTATTTCTAGTAGACACAATGTAATTCATTTGCATTCAAAGTTTTACATAGAAGGTATATTCTGGCATATATAATTTCATTGGCTACTGACGGTTTGAGGCTGTCTGGCCAGCGCAACCCGGTAAAAGTCACACCTTTCCCATTGGCTCCTGGCACCATCTATTTAAACACTGGGTGTGTCCTTCCTCCCTCACTCACCATCAGCATGTAGTGCAGTATGTTCATAATGTACAACCCTTATTTTGTATTGTATTACTGTGCTGTACTGTGTGACTGCTACTGACTGCTAACTGTGTGGAACCGCTGTCCATGATTAAATTAAGGTTGGTTAAAGAATGTAGTGCAGCAGCATTACTGTGTACACTTACTGCCCAAATTATTAGATTACTCAAAAGTCAACCACCCTTTCATTTATTTCATTTGTAGTCAAAAATAGGGTAGTTGTTTTTCAGCATCAGGAAAGAAGCACAAAAACACATTCAACAGAAAATTACACAGAAGCCTTAACAAATACAGTATCATATTATAGAAGCATTTTTCAGTACTTCCATTGCGGGGTCGAATAGTCATAGCACAGACACAGGTTTTCAGCATGTTTGGTTCTATGTTTGTGCCACAACATCCCGCTGGAATATTTCAAACTCAAAACAATTGCAGTTTGCTTCACTGGTCCTGAAGGCCAAATAAATGAAAGTAGTGTACGATTTTCAATCCACCACTCAGTAAATGTTATAATTTAATGACATCGTTTTCTGTGTGTTAAACAGCACTGCTAAGAAGGAGAGAGCAGCTGGTCAGCATTGGCTGCCAGCTTTGCTTGTTCTTGTTCTTCATTCTTTTGTCCTCCAAGTAGTCCCACAGTTTTTGAGATATCAACACCAAATCTGTTTGGGAACAGTGTGCTTTGTATACATCTTTTGGATCAGATGCACGGTTTCTGTGTAGCAACGGGTTCTTCCGAATTTTTTTTCCATTAAAAATGAATGGGATGTGAAAAAAGTGCATGCCCATTTACTGCACCTCTGCTCAGCCCAGAGTTTCTGATACACCATCTCAGGGTATAACCCCAAGCACAAATTCAATGTTGGTTCAACCCCCACTCATCTCTTTGTCTTTTTTTCTTCATCCCTATTTCGCCCCCAAGAGAGACTCATTCATTTTCACCCCCATTCAAACCCTATTGTTTCCTTTAACCTACAGCCACCAAACTGTATATACTCACTCAGGACAGATCCCAGAACTCTAATGCACAACCGTACTGATCTGCACTCCTCTATGTATCCCTTACTCATCCCTCATTAACCCCATAGCAACCACTGCCTAGCAACAGCCTAGCAGGAAGTGGGAACCATTTAAACTGCACAACCATTCCGCATTTCCTTCAGGAAATTCACTTTTCCAGTTCTGACTAACAGAAGCTTTACTGATGCATATTTAGATGAAAATGGCTCAGCTCTGCAGACATTAAGTTGAGTGGCTGATGTTGGAGGGACACAAAACAGAATATTAAACCTATTCTGTAGTGTTTGGAGCTGCAGCCTCATAGCTAAGCTAAAGCTAGTAGGTATATACAGGTTTGATCTGACTAACTGGTGTCTAACCATCACAAGTATTGACGATAAAACCAGTGAGAGCAAAGTTGACTAAGTGGTTTTGAATGGACAACAAGCCGAAACCAAGCCTATTCTGCAGTGACTAAGCTGTAGTCTGCTAAGATACAAGTTAACATGAGCGTACAGAGTCTCCCATCGAAGTACAAGGTCAGTTCTAGCTAACCGATGCTTAAAAGCATAATCTAAAAGATAAAGACTTATATGCAAGATCACAATTTAAATATCTGCTGGCAGAAGATAAAGAATTTAACTTTTCTGTAGCGCTTTGAGCTGTACCCTACTGAGACACACTAATGCCAAGGTAGTTAGCCAGCTACAGGTGCAACCCACCGCAGTACAGGCTCAGTCTCCATAAGTGATTTTCTGTAGCTGATTAGACGATGAATAATCCAAGAGCACACCAAAAGATGAAGGCTGAAGTAACAGACTAAACAAGACATGCTTTTAGGTAGGTGCTGTATGAGTAGGTTTTAGTCTGTTAGCAGTTAGCAAATCTTTTGTGTAGCTTTCTTAAGTATTTTCTGGGTCTGATTTAGCAGCATAACAGATAAAAAAAAACAAAACTCATAACCAGTCTTACGAGCCCGAGAACTATTTAGTGTGATGGTGGAAAAGAAGCCTTTAAGGATTTTCTTTCACACCTGCAAAGTTCAGTCTTACTAGTTGTTTTGGAAGCTTCAGTTTTGGAAACTTTTTCCCCCCATTTATTTTCTTTTGAATTTGCTTTACAGGAGTGGATTACCATATATCTAATCTTATGGTATTGCAATGCTATTGGGAAGGAAGATAAAGGTTACCAGGAATAATTAATGATGATAAATTTAGAGTAGTATCTCTCAGTATGGCGTGAGGCCGACAGGTTTGTTAACGCAACATGCCAGACGTCTCGACATGAAGTTGTAGAGGTTCCTAATGGTGTCCTGTGATAATCCATTACATGCAGCTTGAATATTCTCACACAGTTCCTGCAGATTTTGTGGCAGGGGTGGAGTGACAGCAGGCCTTCTGAAAGTGTGACGCGCGACAACAAACCGCTCATCTTGGTGCAGACCGCAGTGCCTCCACACACGGATTCGTTGATCGTCTCCACCCAGACAAAAGCAGGACTTTTTCACTGAAGATGTCCCGCAGCTATTCTCAATCACTCCATGACAGTCTGGCATGACACCATTGCAGTCTTTGGCAACCTTGACGTGGTGTTAAGGGCAGTCGTCATAAAGATCTGCACATGTGTGGCCCTGTGTTGTGCAGCCGTCTACCAGTGGTGCTGGTAATAACAGGATGACTCATGGAGGGGATCACTGTCATTCATATGTCTCATAATGTCATATCTACTCACAAAGTTTCACTCCTGTCGGTTGATTCTTTCTGGGTGCAGCTATTTGTACAACTATTTTTTTGACAATAGTCTTTTCTTTTATGTAACTTGTGCCACAGTAGCCGTTCTATTGGTTCAGACCAGACGGGATAGACATTGTTACCCTTGCGCATTCATGAACCTTGGGTGCCCAACACCATGTCGCTGCTTTGTGGTTTATCCCTCCTCAGACTGCGGTCAGTAGATACAAACCACTCCTGATCCAGAGCACCCCACAGGCCTTGCGGTTTCGGACATGCCTGACCATAACAACCTGGCCCTTGTCACAGTCACTCAGGTCACCATGCCTACCCATTTCTCCTGCATTCAACACAGTGATTATGGGAACCAAATGTTTGCTGAATGTCTAATATATCCCAGACCTGGACATGTGTCATTGTTATGAGAAAATGACTGTTATTCTCTTAATATGTGAGTGACCATGTTTTGGTTCATTGGTGTATATTTTAGATAAAAACTATTATGGAAAAAACAGAGAAACACAGACTAATGTTTCCAAAGAACAGGAGCTGAATAAACTCCAGGAAAAAGTGCATTACTAGAGTATTTATAGTCACTGCAAGGTCAGTGCGGGGTTTAGTTGTGAGTTCTGTTGTCAAAGACAAGGTGATTAAAGAAGAGGTTTTCTTTTGCTTGCTCTTTCCAACTAATTACTAGGATGTTCCAATATATTGAAGAAGGAACTCTAAAAGGTTATTCACTGACAAAGACGCACTGTCCAGTGCACCAAAACCAACATTTCGCAGGATCTTGTGCCCCAAATCTTGGACAAGAAAGGACAAGTTAGCAGTGGTAAAACATCTTGCTGTGAGGACTGAAACCAAGAATGAGATTTATCGTTTTTTTTCTCTCTAGACTAACTTCTTATCTGCGTAGATATAGGAAGTTACTAAGTGTCTTAGCTGGGCATAAAATAAATGATTTTGGGCAAGTCTCATGGTTAATTGTGTGTCTTGGATTACTAACTCCACAGTTACGTCTCATTTATCTTCCAAAATGTCTTGTTGTTGAAGCATTCTTTAGACTTAAGGGAATGACCTAATTCAATTTCTAACTGTACTACCATGAACCGTCCTTAAATCTACCTTCGCTTTGCTCTTTCAGGATCCCAGTCGTACTGTGGAACAAGCAACCCCGACAAATCAATCCACACTTTGGACGCAGGCCCAAGTAACTCCAGTCTGTCTAATTTAGAGGGAGAAGCCAACACAGCTCTCTCATTATCTTCCAAGACGCAAAAAGGATTGAAAACTGATGGCTCTGACAAAGACAATCCGGTCTAGATCTCAAAAGAAGACTGGACTGTTTTCGAAAATAGCTCGTCTAAACCTGGCAGCCCTGCAGTTTATTGGCATGGAAACTCCAGCCAGAACCTCGAACTTGGTGTTATGGCAACAGGAAGAGCACAATATTTAATAGCCCGCCAGTGGCTCTGAACATGCCCTCGCTGCAAAGGTGAACCGTGGACCGAAAGGGACTACACTCACGCTGTGAAGCAGTGGTCCGTCTTATATCCTTAACAGCAACCTGCTGGGAGGGATGTTTTTTACGACCAGAGCTCCAGACGGTATATTGTGTCAGATTCAGTTCCTCAGATCATTCATCTTCCTTAAATAGCTCAAAGTTCTGCTTAGTATTTTACATAATGCTGTACACAAGGTAACTCAGGTTTGTCCATTCTGCCGACTACTTCAGGTAAATGTACCCTTGTGTTACACAGATGGAGGTCTGAGACCTGACTGATGGAGTGGAAATATTAAGATAACCAATAATTTAGATCATCAAACATTTTAGTTAAACAGCACTTTACAAACAGAAACGAATGTCAGTCAACTCGTCAAACCTCAATTTATACAACAGAAACCCAACACAAGTCTGAAATTATACAAATATTGTAGCACATGGGGCAAAGTCTCCTCAAATGCTTTCATAACATGTTGGTTTCTGTGATTTAGGTCTTATTTTCATCTGTTCTTTTTATATAAATGTTTTGATACGTTATCCTCATGTTAGGGGAGTAGCTACATGGGGCCTGGGGGCGGGGGGGCTAAGTCACCTCACTAGAAAGCCAGGACCCCCTCAGATTTCTGACACCTCAAAATAAAAAAACCCTCTGATGCTAATGAAAACACTGCAAAATGTAATTTGCCTAGTATCCTTATAATAAAGGATGAGCACCCTTGTGCCATTTTTTCCACCTTGAACAAAAAAGACCACCTAAGCTTTTCTCTGAGCAGCATTAATGCTCGCTGATATCTATCACCAGCCACACCACTATCATCCATGTTTTTACATCACTGTCTTTTTTAAATTGACTCTACAAGGTTGATTTAAACAGAAAACCTTTTTTACCACTTGCACGCCACATTACGTACAGACACATTATCCAGATTTTTAATTTATAGCATTCATCCAAATTTAACAGCATCATTAACATTAGAATGCAAAGAAATAACAGTTAAGATGGTGTGTCAAAGATGTCTATGTGTCCATGTTGCAGAGACATCTACTGCGGTTAGCATGCTAACTAGCTAGCCCTGACCCAAACTGTCTTGTAGTACCACTATGTACCTAAAGAGGTGATACAAAGTGAGACAGGACAGGTCAGGGCTAGCTAGTGGTTCAGTGGTTCCTGGCCTATGCTCTTGGCAAACTGCTGTTGCCACACGCTCTCTGCAAGAATCCACATTCAGTGTCATATACACTGTATACAAGTCATATAAATAGAAGGTAATATTTGATTTGCTTTCCACCGCTGGAGATGCTCTTTGTGAGTAAAAGGATGAAGTTTGAAGCTAAACTTGCAATGTGTCTTCTAGAATGGTAAATATTTAAGGAAGGAGGAGGGGTGCTTTTCTTTTTCTGGTTATAGGTTACCCTCTATTATTTGGAACATGAATTGGTCAGGTTGCACCATCTTACAAATTGCTCTTTTAAAATATTTATTTGGTCTAGTTTGTGGTTGTCAACCTCAATAAAGAGATTTCTCTGGGACACGATGCTCAGCCTCACCCATGCTAAAGGCTAGATGTAGCAGCATCGTACTTGTTTTCATTATTTTAACCATAACAGTGTTTTGTTTTCAAGTGTACTGATCTAGCATATATTACTGTAGTAAAGTTGAACAACTGGCTACTACTAGTTTGGCAGGATGCCAGAATGAAATCTAAAATTCTAAGCGATATGTGATACGCCTCATCTAAGAGCAATGTGTCCATTACAATTTAAAACACGCCACATTTAAATAAAGTGATGTTATCAGTGGTTTTATTTAGATACTGAGATGTGAACTTAGCCATGACTTCTGAAAGCATGCAGAACTCACCCCTCTGAACATCCAGCTCTCTGACGATGAGAAGAGAGAGAAGGAGCTCTTTCTCTGCAGCATCGGTCTAAGGGCACAGAGCAAAAAGCGGAGGTCAAATTCATGTCAAAACAGGTCTTTAATCACATTCGCTTCACCATTTGAAATAGCAAACAGAGTAAGTGACTAAAATCCCTCAATTCACTTCTTTCCTTCCAAGAAGCATTTTAACTCCAGGAAGCTACTCACACTGTTGCTATTACCATGTGTCTTTGAAGCTTGGCTAATGGACAAAGTGAAGGTTCCTACTGTCTACAGGCTTTAAGGGCACGTGAGCCACATCAAAAGCCCACAAGAATGCCCCTGTGTTTACACAAGCCAAGACCTCAAGTGAGCAGAAATGAAAGAGCAGTTAGGATGGAACTTTGATGTCAGAGGAGCTGGTCATAGCTCAACAAGTAGGAAGTGTGGTACATTCTGAAGGCATCTAACTAAAACATCAGCCTAAACATGAGCTCTTTGTTAAATTGAGATTTGCTGCAATAAAAGCTTAATATACACAAACTCTTTTCAGTCATTCTTGAGCTTTGTGACTAAAGACCGTCTTTAGCTCCTATCAAGAAGCGCTTAAGGAGTTTTTCGGAGGTGTTATTGTAGATAGCCATATATGAATACGTTTAGCTCGTAGTCTGTTTCCCACAGTGTAGGCCAGGCGCAACGGTGTGACTAATTGAAGTGTTCTTCACTCTTAAAGACGAGTGAAGCTTTCTTTCCTAGCAAGAGGTAATGTTTATTTTTACTGCATGTAATATGTTTTTAGGGGAACCTTTTCAGCCTTGCTGACATTGATGAGTTGACGAGTGCATCATCACCCCCTACTTTGAGCTCATGAGGTGTCGGATTGCTCAAGTTTTTACATTTAGTATAAGCGTCACATTTAGTTTGTTCACGGTCTACATTAGCCCTAAATTTCTCATGATTGTCCCCTTGTTATAAGATCGCATCTGGCCCTATGAGACAGAAAAGTATGCTTGATGCTTATACCCCACCAATTAGCAACTTGGTTATGTGGTTTCTGACCAGGCACCTGCACACCTTGAGGCCCAGCCCCTTTGCCGTCAGAACTGCCTCCTGGTTGGTGTGAATTATGACTGTATTTTATATTGCCTCTGAAATTATTCAAGATGCGTTTTAGTGAGATGAGGGTCAGTTTCAGTCTGGTAAAGGCGCTTGTAGCCTGACTTGGTTTATACAGTGCTCTTAGATGCTCTCTCTGGTGCACCTTTTACTGCTAAGAGTTCTCCTCAGTAACTCTGTGCATGCACGCTCACAGTCCTTGAAATTCCATTGATAAAAACTGATAATATCTTTAAGAAAGTGTAAAATAGTACCACAAAAGTGTGGCCAATAAGGAGTGTTAACTTATTAACTTGCATCAAGTTTTCACCATTGTAAAATACACAAATTTATAAGTGTCTTTCTGGAGCCCTTAAGTTGATTTCCAAACTGTTTCTGACACCATATTATATGAGCCTGTTCACATTTAGCATTAGCATACAGCAGTCTGATCATAAGTGGACAGCACTAAGTACAAGCATGAACAGCATTGCGAATCAATCACTCAAACTACTTTCCAAGGTGGTCCCCGACAGCAACAAAGGATGATCAACTGCATCATCACCATTCCTATTTGTTTAGAAGTTGTGTTCTTCTTTCAGTCACAAAATCCAATCATATTTGGAGATGCATTCAAGATGTGTAGAAATATAAACGTGTAAATAACTATACACCTCGAAGTCCACTTATAATCGGATTTTAGGAGACGTATGTTGATGCCAGTGTTATTGGGCACTTATTAGAACACCTTGTGGCTCCACCATGCTGGTGCATAGTTAGGGAGTGTAATTCAACTGTTGATGCACAAGTTGTGTTAGTCGTCCTCTTACTTTCATCAATGGCCAGTTTCCGGGCACAGATCCTGTCTCAATTGGATATTCTTGGATGGTGTTCTACTTTCAACCCAGCACTGACATGTATAAAAACAACCACCCAAATTTGGTCAACAGTAGTCCTGTGGACAAAAACTGACCAGTGGTGAATGGGACAGAATGCGGGTGATGAATTGTGCATGATGATCAGATGCACAACAGCCTGTAATTTACACCTACATAGTGGACCTACAAGGTAGGTGGACTCGAAAGTGGTCAGTGAATGGGCATACAGGGCAAGTGTTTCTAATAAAGTGGACAGTGTCTTATAAATCTTTAAAAGGTCTGATTTAGTACAAAACATAAAAAAGTGAGCAAATTACCTTATCTGCATAATTTCTATTTGTTTGTCTTCATTATTGTCTTCACAGTATATCATGTGTGCAACTTGGTTTAAATTTCAGAAACTGTTTTTTAGAGACAGTCAAAAGTTCAACAAATGGTGAAAGCTGTTGAGCCCAGGTGATCCCATCAATTGGCCCTTTAAATCACTGAAAGTACAAAACTCTATTTCATGATCTTCTCCAGTCTAGGTGGTCTTAGTTTGAAGTCATGTTCAATTTCAGTCACACCGTGAAGAAAGCTCCAAGACTTTAGCCTTCTGAAACATGATGTCTTTGGCTTGCTAAGCACGGTAGGAGCTTTTGTTTAAGTTCACATTCTCTAGACTCCACCACCTCCCCACACCCCCACCCCCTGGAGCTCTGTCAGCCTGTTTATCGGCGTTTGAGGAAGCCTCCTGCTGGGCCAGGGCACATTATCCCTCTTCCTGGCAGATTTGTGTCTTCTGCAGTTCTTGAGCTGTTTATCCGGACCACTCGCGCGACAATCCCTCTAACTCTGCCCAGCTCCTTCCCCCGATACTTCAAACAGAAACAAAAATCTGTAGAGATCAGAAATCTCTGCCTACAAGGACTGACATTTTGCATGATTTACAATGTACAACGGTATTATGGGTCTATAAATACTGAACCTCTATGTTTTCCTATTAAAGTTGTCATTTTTACTAAAGCACTAGCTGGCTTGATCTCAACATAACCACAAAGAATCTACCGAAATCTATTTTCCAGTCCTAGCAGAGTATACCTCATGATTTAATGATTCCTCCGCTAACATTCTCTCAACCTATGAACACAGACAACAAGCTTAACAACGATAATACAATAATATAATAATGCTACTGTAATCATAATGCAGTATATAATAAGTCATGGTATTTGTTAACATGATATTTGCTGGTGTTTGCTAACAAGTTGGAGAAGGTACAATGTACTATGAAAGCAGTGCAAAAACAATTATTTAAAATTAAGAACTGAGCCACTGGATAGTGTTTTCACACTAGAGGTGGATGATATGGCATAAATAAACTATCATTATACATTTTTATAATAAAATATTTAAAAATAAAATTTAAAAAAATTAAATGAAAAAAATGTCATTTTATATTTCATTTATATATATTTTACTTTATATTTAACTTCAACTTTAATTGTGGCTTAAGCAGAACTTAACACGTTACATCCTAATTAATTCATTAAGACTGGTTAAGCATGTCAAGCATTATCAGCTGACATGCCTACACAAAGGTCAGTATCTGAATAGAAAAACAAAAAAAATCATAGGTATTTTGGAAGCAAATGTTATACAGTGATGTTATACAGGTTGAAACTTTTGGCCACAATCACTAAAGGTATGTTTTCAGAAAAAAAGCATTTGATAAAAAGAACACTGTTTACTGTTAAGCATGAGGGTAGGTTGATTATACTTTGGGGTTGTGTGGCAACCAGTGGCTCATGAACATGCTGCACGGGTAGATAGAAGAGAGGATTCAACTAAATATCAGCAAAATATAGAAGCAAATCTGACCCATTCAGTCAAGAAATTGTGACTGGCTTCTACAACATGACGATGATCCAAAACATACTTCAAAATCCACCATGAACTACTTTCAAAAATGCAAGTTAAAGCTTCCCTGACTTCACTGAACATCAAATCTGTGGGTAGATCTTAAACATGCTGTACATGCCCAAGAACATCACAAAACTAGAAGTGTTCTGCAAAAATGGTGAAAAACAAAAATAAAACCAGAATAAAAAGACTTCTAGCTTGCAAACAGCATAGGAGATTTTTACATGTGATATAATTATAGTTTTCTTCTATTTTCTACGCATTATTGCTTGCAGACATACGTTATTTATAAAAAGTAGTCCGCTATAGATATTGTGTTAACGTCTTTTCAGAGGAATCAACAAAATATCCAAAAAATGTGAGACGTTTTTGAACTTCTGCATAAAACTGGAACAAACAGAGTAACACTGAATACTGTCATACTGTCAATATTACCCATATTTCAGGCTTTCTGCAACTGATCTAAATCTCCATGTTTCATAAAGAATGCAGTGCCTTAGAAATCTACTTGTGCGGTTAAGATAAATTGCTGTCAGATCGCTCGCCCTTACATTCCAGTTGCTGGAATTGTGGTCAATAATGAAACAGTCGATGCATTAAAGGAAGTGTCAAAACACAGTTACACAGTCTCATTGCTGGACCATTTAAAACATGGCGAATCATGACCCCCATCTATGTCTATTCACTCAGTGAGATTTGTAGCCATCCGTTATCTCTCAGACACCTTGTCTTCCCCCAGTGTCTGATGTGGGCTTCTCTTTACACTTTATCTGCACAGTGCTCTTTCCCACAACCTTTAAAGGTCAGCATCTGGAGCACTGGCTTGATAACCATACACTGACCAGAGACCAGCGACTGCTGTGATATTTGATAAATCACATCCTTAGATAGCCAGTCTAGAGGTCCCCAACCAAACACACTCACACATGTTTTTATACAGAATTTATACAATGTGAGGTCATGCATATGTCCATATATTATATATACTTAAGTAGATACATGGAATATAATGATCCTTATGTATTATATCTCATATATGTGAGATATAATACATAAGGATCATTATATTCCAAAAACATGTGTGAGTGTGTTTGGTTGGGGACCTCTAGACTGGCTATCTAAGGATGTGATTTATCAAATATCACAGCAGTCACTGGTCTCTCTCTCTCTCTCCCTCTCTCTCATATAAATATATAGTTAGTGTGTTGATCATAAGATTTTAACACCATGCAAATATATATTGCACACACAGACACGTGCCATCATTCCCATTCCCTGTACTTCCTTCTCAACCGGTAGGAAGTTATCATTGCCTTTACTTACTCTCATCAATATGAGTCGCCAGAAATACAGCACTGTAAATGTCCTGCCCGTGAGTGCTCATGGTGTCATTAATGTGGTAAAGACTCAAGTCATATAGTGCTGCTTTCCTGGAAGAGGCTGTATTTGGAAAGCCCTGAAAGGATCTATGCCTGCACAAGTATCCTGATGATATTAGAACAACCTGGAAACTTCAGAAGATGAATCATCATAAACAGAAGGCGTATGAGCTGCGCTGAAATAAGGCTGTTGCTCATACCTCGGAAACGCAATACGGGTCGTTATTGAGGAACCTCTGTATATCGCCGTAGTAAACACTTTTGAGAAGTGTAAATCATGAAGGGGATATAAAGAAATGTTAACCAACCAGCTAAAAGCAAAGACCCTTAAAGAAGAAACAATGTAGCTGATCAGCGACTAGTTTTACTGGTCCTATAATGGACCCCACTGGGACCCCTAAGAGTAGGTGCTCAGGAAATGACCATAAATGGACTGATACTCCCACTCAGGAGGCGCTATGACTCAGTCTCTAAGGAGTGAACACTAGAGAGTCTAATATGCACTTGTAGAGCACGCTAAATGCTGTCATACCCACTCACCTTGCTGCATTTGGGGCTTTTACTCTATCATGTTATTTAGTTGAGGCAGTGTGTAATCAGCTTTTGAGCGTGGGTGGCTAATGTATGAGTTCACCCACTAGGCTAGAAGACTGATACCATGTTTGTTTGCTGAAAAGATGTATTGGGGGAAAAAATAGGACTTATAGCATTACACGAGTCCTAGAAGTGGTTAAAAATGATGATGAAATAGAAGAGACTGAAAGCTTTTTTTCTGGTTTGTTTGAAAAGCGATATAATGACAGAGCCCAACAATGCTGTGATGTTATTTACTTAACAAAACTGACAAAGGCTTGTTTTTGTCAGCCAACGTGGCTTACCTCTACACCTACAACTGCTTTGCCTTCACTCTATCTTGCACAGGAGTCCACCTAGTGGTTATGTAAGGCTGTAGAATTGAACAGGTTGGACACAATTACACTGAAGAAGAAATGAAACTGTACTGCAAAGGAAATCTCTCCCTGTTTTTGGTACATTCTGTCATGGTTATTAATGTGTCAGTCATTTTACAATACTCTAGGGTTTTCCAGGAGTCGTGCTAACATACAGACAAAAGATAAACCCTCCCATTAATTCTCATACTTCTATTGCATCCAGGAAGCTAACAGACTGCCCATAAGGAAGCTCAATGACCTGCAGACCAAAACTAGTAAACTAGTAGTTCAGCACACCAGCAAAAGAGGATATCTGAGGGGGGTTTGAAACTTGAGTGAACAAAAAAGATAATAATAATAATAACAACAGAAAGGACTTAATAAATTGTATGAAGTGTCTTCTGGGAATGTTTGTACTGTAGGCCAGAAACTGATAAAGGTCATCATGTTCCTCCCATTTGTTCTGTTCCATCTATGTATTACTAAACAATGTCTCTCTGAATTGGTAAAATCAAGACAGGGACAGCTCGACTTATCAACATTTCCTCCTGAAGGGCATATATTCACCAGTCCCCAGTGTGGACTTTGTCTATCAAAACAAAACAATACAGTGGTAATTTCCCCCACTAATATGAAGACCAGTCCAACCTAGGCTAAATGTCAGCGCTGGGGTCCTCTTTCAATTTCAATTAATTCAGAGGTAGAATTTTATCTGTGTCCCAGCAGGTCACAGTGTTCAAGCCTCAGGTAAGTTACATCAGATACCACTAAATGACTACTCATACGGAGTCTTACTCATTCAGTTACAGTGCCTTCTCATAGTGGAAGGACAGACAGAAACCCCCGTGGATTTTTTTTTTTTTATTAGATCTGAAGCAAAGGCGAAGCTTGAGCGTCTCTCAAAGGCAAAAGCCATAAAGGTTGCAATTTGAAAAATCTCTAGTTTATAACATTCCAATACTGATATAAAAGTGATTTGCCAAAGACGTCTATGTGTCAAGTTGCAGAGAAGTTAGCATATACTGAAGTTAGCATGCTAACCAGCTAGCCCTGGCCCATCTGGTTTCATAACACCACTATTACCTTACAAGGCGATAGGCTAATTCACTTGACTGGATGTTTTTGGACTGTGATAGGAAATCGGAGGACCTGGAGGAAACCCACGTGGACACGGGGAGAACATGCAAACGCCACACAGAAAGGACCCTGGATGCCCCAGCCAGGAATTGAACCGAGGCTGAGCTTGCTGCGAGCCAACAGCGCTATCCACATTTAGCACCAAGAGACCGTATTCAGCAGCAATGATATAAATGTGATATAAATAAAAGCAAAACGAGTTAACATTGCTGTTGCTTTGCACCACTTGTCGAGTAAGGCAACAAAGTTTGTGATTGAGCTTCCAAGGATTCTTCTAGAGTGGCAAAGATTGATGAGGGAGGAACAAGGACTGTGCTTTTCATTGTATCTCATGATAGGGATGGACACCACAACTTTCTGGTGATATGTTGCCCCCTATTGTTTGGAGTATGAATTTGAGAGGTTCTGATATCTCACAAACTGCTCCTTTTAATAGTGTTTATTTGATGGGGACAGTTTTGGTGGTCCACCAGGTCTTGCACACCCCACACTGTGTAATTTATTATTGAACAAAATAAAAACAATGACTAATATTTACTAAAATTATGAAAGATTCAAAATTTTCTGAACTTTAGAATATGTGGAGGCAAACAGTAAAGACTACGATGCTGGAAATGGCTCTGCATGTCTACCGTGGGAGAATACGAAAGCTGAAAGAAGCTGAGGCTAGGCTTGCATGAGAGCGACTGTGTGTGTGGAGGTTTTAATTGCAGTATGAAAAGCCAGCAGAGATTAGGAGAGTCGTCCTTTAATTATACACTCAGCTCATGAGAAAGCCCCTGTGCTGTGAGTGCGCTGTAAACACTGCCACATGTCAAACCAGCAAGAGGAGGAACTTACAGAACATAACTTACTAAGTGTAAGGGGTCCTTTTATTCATTTCTAGCTCTGCTTTAGTCCATCAGCATGTTTATTATGTAAAGTACCAATCAAAGGTTTGGAAATACCTGACTGAACATATACTGTCCAGGTTCTTATCGCTGCTGTTCAAAGAAAAACAGGCATCTCCATTTTTGTTGATTTTTACTTTTCTCTATCATTTGAACACAGCAGCTGCTGTTTACACTAGGTGAACATTTTCTTTGGACAGCGACATTATGCTTAAATGCTTGAGACTGGACAGTGAATGTTTGGGCATGTATGAATGTACAATTTCCAAAATAGACTTTTAGTATAATATATTTTTGAAATGCTTTCCAACAAATACCTGTTAGAAGCCAACAATGTTTCAGTTAAAAACAAAACCATGTATCCCTATTTTTGTTGAACACCAGTTGCCAAGCAAAGCAAGAGAGACAGTCCAAAAATGCTTGTGATAAATATCTTTACTTTAAAGGGCCCCCAAAACAAAATTAATGGAAAACTGACATTTCCTTACTTTATTTTTCAACCATGATTTTTAAACATAATGGAAACTAAAATAAGCCCTTTTTATTCATTGCTTCTGCACATAGGCATAAATCAGCCTATTCATGTTGAAGTTATATGGGGTATTTCACCTCAGACAACCCAGACAACAGCGCTAATTTACATATATCAGCAATAACGGAGAAATCTGCAAGATGAGGAACTGGTCAAATTTATACTCCAACGACAGGGGACAACATTTCACTAGAAAGTGTCCACCCCAATCGTAAGAAACAAGGAAAAGCACACACTACAGCTCTAGAGAAGAAACACTAGAGCTTCAGCATCAGACTTCACTCCCTTTACTCACCAAGAGCATCTCCAGCAGTGGAAAGCAACACCAGTGTTAACTCTTGCTTCTATTTATATCACTTCTTTTATTTGCTGTGTGGTTTCTTGTCTGAACTGGGCAGCCAAGGTTACTTGCTCCATTAAGAGTTTTAGCCATTGTTGCATTACTGTTCCTTTATTAGCTACCTGCCCTTAAATAATATAGCCTGATGCAGGAACATTGACATTTTTGACAAGAGGTTAGAATATGTCATCGAGGCAGTGAGAATTCTTCATCCTCTCATGTGGGACTGATTCGGCTCAACGCTACAGCTAACTATCGCCTCTTGAGGCACTATGAGACAGGACACGCCGGGGCAAGCTTAGCCACATTCAGTTGATATGTCTGCAACATGATACACAAATGGCTTTGATACACCATCAAAACAGTTATTCATTCAGATTCTACTAATAATTCCAGTTCGTTTTTGGAACATATCAGACATAAAATCCACAGGCTTTCCATCTCTCCACTGTGAGAAGACAAGTGAATGTTAAAAATCTCACTAACTGCACCTTTAAAGGCATAGTAACTAAAACTGCCTGTTCAATCCTAAGAGAGGTGGTGAAACTGTTTTTAGTGCAGAAAACAACTTTATAAGTGGACTTCAAGGGAAATATGGGATCTTAAACTTCAAGCTGCAACAAGACAAAAGAGGCCTTTTGGTCACAGCATAATTATACATGTTCTGACATTTTCATAATTCAAAATATCTGGAAAATGACAAAAAAAAAACCCTTATTGGTGTATCCAAAATGTTGACTACAGTATACCATCTATTTGAGTAAGGCACTGCTGGATCACCTGACAA
This sequence comes from Semaprochilodus insignis, assembly GCA_034552555.1. Classification (NCBI taxonomy): domain Eukaryota; kingdom Metazoa; phylum Chordata; class Actinopteri; order Characiformes; family Prochilodontidae; genus Semaprochilodus; species Semaprochilodus insignis. The sequence goes on from CM067494.1 coordinate 5,673,062, forward strand.
TAACAACAGGCCTTACAACAAGGTAACTCAATTTATAACCAAATGTCAACATGTATTTTCCCTTTAATGACACTTTGAACTCTACTGTGACTTCACTGAACAGAAAAACATGTTGAAATGTCAGTAGAGCAAAATGAGTGGCCTACGCTTTCTAAAGTTTATGCTTTTTCTACTCTGTATGCCATTTGAGTTCATCACAAAAACCTCCCTGCCTCAATGTTTCTCAGTCTAAAGGTCAGGAAAATGTCTTTTTTGCTCTCAAATTTCCATTTAGAGTGATTTTTTCTGATTTTTGAGGTAAATGGTTAAACGGCTAAAACAGATCAGACAATCAGAGGCTTTTTCAGTGGAAAGAACAAGAAGGCTGTGTAAAGCTGTTTCCTGACCCATGTCCTCTTACCTGCGGAGGAAACACACACATACACACACCTGTTTCCCCTGTACGCCTCTTCCCAAGCCAAACACACACTGCCATGACAACAATAACAGAAACAAAGCTCCTCCGCCTTCTCTGCCTCTTCCAAAAAGGCGACTGATGAACGGCTGTAATCACCTCATCAGTCTTTTCATTACACACAGAACACATCTGCGCCAAAGCCAGAAACCCCGCCCCCCATACAAGCACGTTTCCTCTCGGGAGCAGTTAATATGGCATTTTAACAGACCAATGTTTCAGTCAACCCTTCACTTTAACACTTTAAATCAATCTTTATACTCACAATTCTATTACAGGTATTTAGTCATATTGCCTGGTAAGAGCCTTGCCCTATTCACTGTAAACTGCTTCATGCCTACTCCACAGTATGTAGTGATCCATGTCTCCCTCTTGTGGCACACTAAAAAAATGGTTTCACACAAAAATGGTTTTATTCCTTCCTTAGTAAACACAGGAAACCATGCAAGTCACAACTAAATCACAACTGATTCACAGCAGGTTTTTCCGCCAATTCGGTCATTAATGGGTTTTTATGTGATGCCACACATTGACACCACAGTGATCATCAGGTTTTAAAAAATCTAATTTACACAATTTTCCCTTTATTCTGAATGCAACCAATCGCCCACGACCAGTGCCATACAAATGACTTCCTGGAAAAAATATTCTCATCACTCATTATCTTACTTATGCTTTACTTAAAGGAACAAATCAGTGAAAAATCCAATTTATGCAATTTTCTCCTTGTAGGCAGCTGCCTACAACCCTCATGAGCCAATGCCACCATTGCAATTAGATATACCGTATGTGCTGGAGTTAAGCAACCAATTCCAAAGCACACACGCATTTTATATCTGTTATTTGTAACTCTGGTTATTATTTTTGACATTTCAACCACCCCTGCTCATGGTTATAATGCGCTATTCCATGTTGTTACTCAAACAGAGTAATCCATTACAAGTTATTAACTAATTTCTAAATATGTCATGAGAAGATTACTTATTACTTCCTGACAAGGGCAATGTCATTACTCAATACGTCAACGTTATTCTGCACCAATCATCTCTCAATACTGGCAGATGTCAAGATGTCTCAAGATGTACTTCTAAAACCAAGCAAATAATCTGTCAGAATAGTGTGACCGTTTTAATTAATAAACTTACTTAAGTAAATGTCTACAACAACCTCAAAATGAGAAATACTGGATATATCTGGGCCATTTCACTTGCCAATTTGTGTTTTTTCTGCAGTGTAGACAGTCGTGCCACTCAAGAACCCAAAATCTCAAAGAATTAACTCTTAAAAATTAGATAGACCACATTTGTGCCTGTTACCTAGAACCCCAGAATCACAGAATACGCCCCTGTTTAGAACTAGAATCAAAGTCTAACATTCCTAACAAACATTATAAGTCAATAATCACCTAAACAGTCCAAATTGTTTCTCCAAAAACACTTCACCCAGACTTCTTTCAATCTGCTCAAACCACAACCAGGTTTTTATTAAGCTCACGCAAGAATTGTCAATGTGGTTTACAGTACAGTATGACTCTGTATTACTGTGAAATATAAAACATGAAGAAAAAAAAAAAAAAAAACTTCACTCACAGCCACTTTAGACCACACAGCCTATATTCACAAACCACCCCAGGATTAGGACTGCTGATCTAGAATCAGTATTTGTGGCAATGGCTGTCATAAATACGGGGAAATCTGCTACAGTATTTTGTAAGTGCTTTGTAAATACCGGCTTTTTATAACTCTAAACAACATGTGCACATCTGAAGATCTGGATATGGTTTAAGCAAATTAAGAAAAGTTATGGAAATGGGTTTATACAGCGATTTGGGCTGTTTGGGTTGAGTGTCAAGGGTACGCTAGCAATATCAGCCTTATGGCTACAATTCTAAACTAAAGAAGCAAAAATTGGACTCTAAACATGGGAAGTGGAAAACTGAAAGATTATCACAGTTAGCACATGTGAACACAAGTGTATGTATTAAATGCATTACTCATTAAGATTGCTCTATCTGAGAATACGAGTAAAGCAAGTACTGATAGTCTTATTAAGCCAATATTTGTAACTACAATTACAAGAACGTAACTATAATTTGTCACAGGTTATTACAGGAAAAGGTATGCACATTACTGTAATGTGTTTCTTTGTAGCATGTTACCTCTAATACTATCAGGATTTGGCATCACATTTGCCATCAAAGGTTTGCTTCTTTGCACAAAAAAACGGACAAAACTATTCTGCGCCGCTAAAATGAGTATTTGCATTCATCTTAAAGCCTGAATTTTTGGGCACTTCTGTCCACTACAGCAAACAGGATTGTGACATCTTGCTCACAAGCGATATGTTTTCCGTCTCACCTTCTTTGCGAAGACCTCACAGTATGTTATACAATGGCTTAAACCACAAACAAGTGTACTTGAGATCAAGCGTATTTGAGAACACCATAATGTGTGTCGTGATTTAGACAGGGAGACTGCCAACATTTTAGCTGCCTATAAGCTTCCATTACTTTTCAGCTACATTAGCATCCCAGTCCCAGTGCAAAATAAAACAAGCAAACTTCTGGAACAGAACATTCTCTCTGTTTACCAACTATATATGGGGTAAGAAGAAAGCTGACCGATTTTCAACAAACCTTCCCTGTAGTGAGTTTTCATGGGGCTCCACACGTTGAGACCCTAATTTCACCCCATTCAGAACTCTGACTGTCTGTCTTAAAGCCCCTCAGTTTCATATTTCAGTCTGAGAAGCTAGCCTCCTCTGTCTGTTGCAGGGGATGACATGGAGCGAGTGAGGAGTATCCAGTGTCTGAACAAGGGCCGTTGGGAGATAAAAGCCTGTCTGATCTAATGGCCCAGAGATGACCTCAGCATCTACACCTGCTTGGAGCATCAGCTTTAGTCCCACAGTCTCTCCCTCCCCTGGAGTGGGTCGGCTGCTGCTTAGATGGCCCAATACAACAGCAATAAAGGATGAAAGGCTGCTGGAGGGATAGAAGAGCAAGGGTAAATCTCCACCATGGATGATGACAGGGAGGCTGAAGACTTTATAAGCATGTGATGGGCTATTTTTTTTCCCTTAAGCAGAAGTGAGGTCCACTTTCTGGAAGTCAAATGTTGATGAATGTAGGCAGTGTGTGTGTGGAAGTGAAAAAAGTAGGACATTTAATAGACCCACAGCGCTGAGTCCTTACAGCAGCTTCTGACATTTCAGTTCTGGCTGACGTCAGGCCAACAAGAAGGGTAAAAGTGAATGGGCAAACTTGAAATTGATTGGCAAAGCCGTCACTATCAAGTCCCATGTAGCTGCTAAGGTGTTGCCACGTTATACCAGGTGGCTGCTAAAGTCTTGCTAGGCCACTGCTATATTATCCCAGGTGGTTGTTAACTTATTGCTAAGCCATTGCTATGTTATCCCAGGACCTATGTATTCCACCATTAATTTCTGCCATTTCCTTATGTTTAATTGGGCACTGTATGAAATTTGTAACCATTCCCTTATGGGCTCTACGATCCTGCACATGCTTCCAAAGCTGTGACCCATGAAAGTGGTCCAAAAAAACACAAGATAACAAAAACATGTCAAGCCAACTTAATGAGTGAAGCCGAATTAAAAACCATTTAAGGAATAGTTCAGTGGAAATTTTAATTTACCCTGTTCCCTTTTAGGCGATCAGCTAAGAGATGTTTGATGAGGACAGATAGCTTCTATTTGCTCTAAGCTTAAATTAGTTGTGATGGAAGATTATATACCAAGCAGCTATCACTGTGCTACCTGCATGTATGTCTAAATCATTTCAGGCTGTCAAGTAATTTCATATATACTTGCTTATGTGATTCCCCACACAATATGACCTTTGTTAGCAATAAAATGCATAGTCTCAATGCTAAAAAAGTAGTAGCCAGAAAGTTAGTAGAAAGGATTTAACAGGGACTTGGTGTTAAACATCTTCTGCATAATTAAATTGAAGAAATGTAAATACAGCCAATCAGAGAGGGTTGACGTGAAATGATTAATTGTAGAATAATTCACCGATTTGGATTTCTTTATAGTGGTGGTGATGGGAACCAGGGGTCATAATGTCTACAACACAAATATAGCCATTTTATTTACTATCTAAAACCAACTACACATGCTTTCTGGGGTTTTTGTAGGTAGAGATGATGGTAAAATAATGGTAAAAAATATGTTTTCTTTAAGTACTATGTTGTCTTTAAATGCTCTTTTCTCTGCAGGCATGGATGTAAAACCATAGGCCAAAACTCTCAAGGCATCATGAAACATACTAAAAACCATTTCATGTAATAGCTTCCAATTAAGTACTTTCAGTCTTCGAGGGGCCAAATGTTTATTTGCTCTTACATTAAATGTTTCAGATGTCTGGTTCCTAACACCACAGCTGTAAACAATTCTGACTTGGTAAATTTCATTCGAATGGAGCTTTTTGTTTTCAAACCAACAGCTTTTTTAACAACCTAACCATTTGATTATGCAAACATGTAGAAAGATCTGTGGATTTCTCTCTTAATTTGAGTAATCTTTGGGTAATCATTTTTAATGGATCTAAACAGGCTTCTGTTTCTGTAGTATGAACGTACGCTGGAGAGTGAATGAGGGCCGGCTAAACTGGGCGGACATCTGAAAATTTGTTTTGTAGCTGGTTTTGGCTGCGTGTATGCGTACGTATGTCAGTCAGCGACTGTGTATCCCTACACAGTCCCATGAGACCAGTTGCTCACTCTTTCCAACTTCATCTATGTTCCGCTCAAGAGAAAAGGAAGCCACACACACACACACACACACACACACACACACACACACACACACACACACACACACACACACACACACTCCCTCGCCTGGTCCGGACACTATGCCATGGACTGACTAACATGCTGGCGATGCAAGACTAGCCATTACATCATTCACCATGATACCCCACCCCACAAGCTCAGCCCATATGAAAACATAACATACAACTCATCCATACACATGCTGGCTACATGATACGGACAAAATATCACACTGTAATAAGCCTACATGTAGTACTTTAGAAAAGTCTTAGGCACCTGAGCTAATGGTTTAAAACCACTGGACACTTCATTAAAACCCCTTGCAAGCAAAGGATCCACTGGTGGGCCCACCGTGTTACTACACACTTTTATAATCTAAAAATTAACCCACCCAGTTTGCATTGCAGTCGTCACAGTTACTGAATAATAAGTCTATTGCACAGGATTTTAAGGGGTTAATAACCCCTACATTGTTGCTCCACCTTAATGGTGTACAGTTCAAGACTACAACCCATCTGCTTATGCACGCTGTATGTTCGCTATTCTCTGGCTCTTCATCAACAACCAATTTCTCACCGCAGAGACGTTCTTGGCTAGATATTTTCGGGTGGTGGACCACTGTGAACATAGCAGCGCCACTGTGTAATGCCACTGTTGTGTGTATGCGACTTTGTCCTATGTCACTGATGACCACCAGCTTAACAAACAGGGGTAGACGGATTTAAATTTGCAGCTAAAATGAAGAATATGTGGCCAGATAAACAGGAATATATTTCTGTTTAGTATATACACTGTATTTATAATTACCAAGCACTCTTTAGTACCAAAAACAGTCAGGTGCTACTTCAAAAAACAAAAAAAATACTTTATTACTTTACAAAAACTTTACAGTAATAACAACAAAGTCGCTGGGGGTGACCTTTGTGACTCCCTCACCGAGCTGGTCCACCCGGTTTCCATTAGATCTACAAGTTTGAGTTTAGCTACTGAAGTATGTAGTCTCTCATGAAACTGTAGCCTACACCTATATAAGGGACCTACAAGTTAGGAAAAGTTTATAAAGCTCACAAAGGTATGTGTTTTATATAAAGTGTATATACATATATAGATAGATAGATAGATAGATAGATAGATATACACACACACGCGCGCGCGTTAAACTGAACAAAAGATACACGCAGAATGGGCTTGGCATGAGTACATTATTGGTGAAATAATGTTCTTGTTAGTCCTAATCGCTTACAAAAGAACAGATATGCTCACTCCAATGGCCCCAGCTGCACATTCATTTAAAAATAAACTTTTATCATTGTGGAGATTCTTGCCTAATTTCATCCATGAGTGCACAGACCACAGTCCCATGAAAGCATAGTTTGTAGCTAAAGCATTCAAGTATTGCAAACTACATGAAGCACTCATGAAACATCTCATTTCCACTATTTACCCTAAAATGCAGTTGATCTAAAGTAGATTTAGAATTAGAATTTAGAACCAGTTGCCAACTGAAAAGTAAAGCACCCACATACACACACTCTAGAGGGCAGTGAGCACACTTGCCCAGAGCAGTGGGCAACCCTATCCATAGTGCCCTGGGAGCAGTTGGTGGTTAGGTGCCCTTACTCTGGGTCACTTCGTTCAGGGAATCAACTCTCAGTTAGAAGGCAGATTCCCTAATCTACAGCCCACGACTGCCTTGGGAAGAAAGAAATAAAAAAAATTAAAATAAAAAAAAAAATTACAAAAATCAGGGGAGAGCATTAACACAGTCCCACACTACCAGAAATTATGCACTCAAGACTCCCACATTTGGTGAACAGGGCTAAACTACAAGCTTAAATCATCATGTATCCAGTTAAAACAATTGATAAAATACATGAATCTCAAATTATTAATTATGTCATTCCTGGCACTGTATGACTTATTATCTGTTATCTAGAAAAGCACAGAAAAACATAGGTTTACTGCTATTTTTAGTTACTTAACAGCTTCACAGGGAGGCAATTATGTGATGATTAAGGCTAATTGCTAAACTGTAATATATAATATATTAGTAGCCAACATGCAAAACTAAAGAAAGTGCACTTTTATTGCCAAAAATTTTTTTAGGGCTACACATGAGTCTCCTGGACTCATGATTACAGCTCTGGGTGAGGTATAAGTGGCTTGTTAAGATCATAAAAAGAACAATTAAAGGAACTCTTGTGACCTGGACAAGTTATCAGAACAAGGTCACGCACCATATCCTGATACTTTCGACAGGTTCATAGTCCAGCAATCATGTCATGCATGTTTCATAACCCAGCTATGTACTCCGGCACAGCCTGTTTCCAACAAGTCATTCCAGCCTGACGACTTCACCAGCCTATCAGTTGTAATCAGTTCTTGGACAGAATAAGCATTTTAGGACAGAACACATGCAGTGTGCAGCAGAAGTAAGACAGATAAGAAGGCAATGTAGGCAAAAATCCACCTGTCAAGTTTATGACAGGCATGTTCATCACAGCTGAGCGAGCGCAAGCTCCGCAGACTCTGTGGTGGACAACAGGTGGCGAAGAGTGACCAGTACTGAGAGAGCACAACCTACAAGGCTGATCTGGGACAGCTGCACATCCAAAATTAGAGAATGCCAGCATCGTGAACGGCCTCAACGTCTAAAGAAAGGGGTGTAAAAACTGAACAACAAATCAAAAACTGCATTCATTTTGAATGCTTTGAATTATGAATCAGTTACAATGAATTATATTAATAATCAATAAAGTTCTTATTTGTGATAAAGTGCTCATTTTTCCTTGGCCAAAAAAAGTCTACTGCCTTTTGCTGGAATAGCTCTTTTATTAAATGACTTCCTAACGAATCATAATTGAATCATGAATTGAAGAGTTAATTGAATCACTGAGATGTCAGGGACTATGGCTTCAGGTTTCTCTGTTATTGACCAGAACGTGGATAGATAGTAGAAGACCTAACATGGAAAAAACGTGTTAACACAAATTCATTATTAATAAGGCACATCCAGAATTGCAATTACATTTCAGAGTTCTCTTACAGGCACTAGTAAACTGAGTGAATGAGCCACTGCTCACTGGCAACTGAATAGCAACAACAAGCAGGACTGCATGTGCAATGAGCTGTAGCGAACAGCTGTAAGACAATCCACGTTAGTAATCCAAATCTCCAGGAAAGCACTTCAGTGTTGGTGACCTAGGTTGGCTTCCTGGCACATTTCATTTGAGCAGCACAGCTCAAAAATATCTTGCACAAACGAACATGAACCTACTGTTTTAAGTTTGGCGAAACATAGCTAGTGCTGTATAAAGCAATTATTTGCTAAGTGTTATCACAGTATTTCAGATGGGTGAAAGGTAACGAGTTTCTTTGGATGCTTAAGTTCCTTTGCCATAATAATCCAGGCTCATATTTATGTCACTAATTCTTTTGTAATATATTGCACAGAATATCGATATATGTAACAATATAATCACAATATGGCGCATGGTGCATATCGTCCAGCCATAATTAGAGAGTACATTTTGGTGATAATGTTCTGTAGCTACAGAGTTCTACGCTTCAAAATAAGTCCAGACAGAGGCCAACATGTTTTTCCCCCCATTAACCTCAAGGCCAGGCTTCATCTGGTCTCCAGAAACTTATTCCACATCTTTAAAGACAGATCCAGCCTCAGTCCACATATATCAACCCCAGATCAGGGATTTTTTTCAGGGCAAACACTGCTTGCACTTTCCTATGGGAACCTTCCCTACCTCCCCTCCTGCAGCAAACTCACATTTTCACATCCTTTCACTTTGTAATGAAAGCTGGTTCTGCTTTCCTTTCAGCCATGAATTGGTTCGAACTGACGTACAATTATTAAGACGTTCAGGGTGTTAACCTACACCTACACCTGCTGGTATCTATGTTAGTAACATGGTGTGGGAACACAGGGAGATTCTGCTTGTTCTTTTCAAGCATGTCCCTGTTTAATGTCAGCATTCTGTAACTGTTTCCCTTCTTGAAAATGGGAAATTCTGGAATTTACCATTGTTCGTTGGGGGTTTCACTTTCATGGTGTCCAAACTGCATAAAGGTCACATGAGTGTACTTTGTAATTCAGATGGACTACATACAACACAGTTGAGAACACTGTACCATTTTGTTGGCAAACTATTTTTCTGAGAATCTAAAGATGTGATTATTTGACCGCAAATGACCACTACTTCCTCAAATACTGCACTACAGATCAGAGTAGATTTAGACTTCTTTAACTTTTGTTAAGTGGTAAATCATGAAAGCTAATTCTTTGAATTATATAAATTTTCACAAAGCTTGAAACAACCTCTGATGCCCTGCTTCTTGTATTCCGATAATAAAAGAGGAAACAACAGAAAGATAAACAGAAAGTAGATGAACTGATCAGAAATGGTGATAGAGGTTCAAGATTCCACCTGGCAATTCAGACATGAACACAGTCATAGTTGTGGCAAAACAGGCCTAACCATTACTAAATCAGCACAATCAACATGTAGATTCAGCTTGGTACTCATTATATCTGTCTATTAGAATGGACTGATGGTGAATTTTATGGCTGATTCCAGTTTCTTTATAGTCAGATCAAATGATGCCAGATTTCCCTGGCTGATTTGTACAGACCAAATTGTTTATGAAAGCAACAAGCACCAAAGTCAATTACATTATTTGCTCTTTAGACCTGATTTTAGTGGCTAAATGAACTAACTTATAGGGAACATGGATAGGCATGGATAGGAACATGGATAGGCTTAACACATGCATGGACATGCAAGCCATAAAACCTTAAATTAAACCAGCATAAACATGAATAAATACTGCTGTAAATAATGTTTTCTACATGCCTCTTTTGTGTTCAATACCATACACAATCAATATCATAAACCGTATTAGTAAACGGGACAGGACTGCACATTTGTAATCCATCAAAATTTGCTCACAACATGTCAACCATGCACTCCTGGTATCTGCCGATACCAATATGGAAGAGACAACATCGAGCAAACCCTGTAAGAGACACGCAGGAAACACAGGCACTGGCAGGAACAGCCCGCAGGGAGCCTGGGCTGCTGTGAACTCATGAAAGGGACAGAGAAAACCTTGCTAATCCCACCAAGGAAGAGGGGAGCGGGGATCAGGCTTCGCTCAGCGACCGAGCAGCTCCCCAGTCGCGGCCCGTCAAAAGCTTATTCTGAACACATTCAGCAGGGATTAGCGGGGGGGATTAGGGCTCGGCACGCTCCGGTGCCCCTCTTCCCTCCACTCGGCCCGAACGGCCATGAAAATCTGACCTGTCATCCCAGGAATACTGACCATACCTTCACACGGGGTCTTCAACCTGAACTTACATATTTCTACATTAATAGACCTTACCCAGCAAAAGAAATCATTGTACATGTCTCATTTCAGTCTCTAGCTGCCATTAATACACTGTACAGTATTTAGCTCAGTATCTAGTGCTTGGATTTTTGCAGGAGAGTCTTACTTCAATATGGAAATGTGACTACTGAATCAAGCCTGAATAGCCTCCATGCGACTGCCAATTGTAAATTTACTTTGTCCTAATTGTTGGTTCCAAATGTGCATACACAAGCTGTATAACGGCAACATCACTTGATACACCAAGCATTTTGAAAACTGCGGTGGCCTCTGATGACTCCTTCAATTCTGCCAAGTATCCATTCATACTCTGCTGCTGCTAAACACAAACACCCTTCTGTTTTTCTGCAGTTTGAGTGCATCATCCAGGTATTATACAGAGCATATTATTCTGGAACTGAAGCTATGTGGCTAATGTAGCCAAGACATAGCGTAAACTTTTAGCCTCTGGGTTAAAATTGTGCAAACTGCATGCCTAAATCATTCCATGCCTCAAGCCACACTGAGATGTTCAGCACTTTACAAAGAATGGATTTGATTGGCTCAGATTATGCTCAGTGTTAAATGTGACATGTTTACATATCAGATTCCACTGCAAGGTCTTGTACACCACTGCGGCTTGATCACACTTCTTGCTCTAAAAATTAACTGCTCAGTTTAAGGCACAGTGACTTCAGTGTGAAGGGGGGGGTGGGTGCAGAACTACTGCTGTAAGACATTGTACAGTCAGGAACTTTGCTGCTATGTGGGTGCACAGGCTGGGCAGCAGCACCTGCTGATAAGGAAACAGGTGAAGGACAGGCCCCCATAGGCGTCCCAGATCCCTCATCTGTCCTCAAAGCTTACAGGCTCATATCTACAGACATAAATGTGCCTTTTGAACTCAAGCAAGGCAACGAGACATCTGCTGTCCTATCTAAATATAAGGGAGTGTCATTTTATTCTGTATCTGTGGTTACAGCTGCTATGCAAAACCATCACAGATGAAGCCTAATCATAGAGAACAGATTGAAAATCCTTAAACCGTTGCAGCAGTCCGAAACGAAAAAACACACGAACTCAAGAAACCAGGGCCAAATCAGCGTCAAAACCTGCAATTAGCAGAGCTTTTAGAGATTATGGCGGCGCATCAGAAGTCTCTCTGTCTCTAGTCAGTAAGTTCTCCTCATAAACCAGTTCACACGGAGACAGCATTCCACATGAGCATGCTATGTTTGCCCCTGTAAAGGCCAAGACCGTGAGCCTAAACATCTGACCTGTAAATAACAGCACTGTGCATGCGTAAGAACAGGAACGTCTGGCTCTGGAGGCCAGACGGGACCACATTCTCAGAGAGGAAAGACCAACTATAAACCTTGACATAATGCAACTGCTAACTGAGTACATTCTCTCTGTCTATCTATCTATCTATCTATCTATCTATTTATCTATCTATCTATCTAGCTATCTATCTATATTTGAGTACACATATAACAGTATAAAATAAGCTACTGACATGACTCTAGTAAAAGTAAACATAGCATCAAAAACAACTTGGAGGAAAAATATCATGTACAAAAATTCCTGATGTGCTAACTTCCCTATAGACCAGCAGTGGAATTTCTTAGTAAATCCAGCACCAGATAAGCACAGAAACAGAAGCTTGTTAGGCTCTGGTCTTTCCTTTTTAGTCTAAAATGAAACAAAGTTTAATATGAACCAACAGCAACGAAGTCCAGGCGCTGAACCAACAGGACAAAAACTAAAAACAAAATAATTAGTAAAAAATGTAAAACCTGTAGGACGTAGATTCCTCATAAATATATTTTAGTACGGATATTGCCATTAGAAAATAATCAGAATGCACCATGAGTGTTTTCAAGCACAAAGAGCTGAGTGAATGGACATCATTTCTACGTACCCTTGGAAACCATTTAGAAGTTTGTCTGTTATTTTTGATGACATGGAATTTCTCACAGCTAGCAAAAAGTCAGCTAAAGTTAAAGGGGAACTCCACTGATTTTCTTCTACATAATTACATGGTTGATATGTAAACAAAGTGGTTTGGTGTGAAAGGCTCCATTCCAGAGAAACTTAGCAAGTCAGGATTATTCACAGTTGTGGTGATAGGAACAGGAAAGCCACCTCTAAATGCTCCCTCACCAAAAGTAAATACACAAACAGTGTATGAATACTAAGAGTGGCCCCATGATATGACATTACTGCAATACTTAAGTTTCAGAACAATATTATTATGCTGAGTACTGCAAAACATATTATGATAAACTGTGATTTATTACCTTTTTTCTGCTGCAGATTATGTCCCCTAAGGAAAGCTTTGTGCTGTTATAGTCACATAGGAATCCATTGCTCTTGAGATTCTTTCTGCTTTGCTCAAAGCAATTGCTTTTACTATTCTAGTGCCAAATGCGTAATTCGTATTTGCAATTTATACATACAGTATGATTCTTGGCCTCTGTGTAATATGTTGCATTGTTTTTTTCCTCATCCCTAATGAATACGCTGTCTGATGCCTAAGGCACTGTTTTACGATTACGTCTTGCCCTAAAAACGTTCATTCAACATGTTAACTCAATCATGTTAATCCATTCATAATGGTGAGGTAGGTACATCCAAGACACTGAAGAGCAAAATAGTCCCCAAAACAAAACACTATTTTACCAACATTAACATTACATACACCTTCAGCCACTTGTATCTACACTCATTGTCCACTTATCAGCTCCACTTACCATATAGATGCACTTTGTAGTTCTACGATTACAGACTGTAGTCCATCTGTTTCCCCTGCATACTTAGTTAGCCCCTTTCACCACCACAGAGCAGGTATTATGTGGGTGGTGCACTTGGTGGTGTTGTGTTAGTGTGTGTTTTGCTGGTGTGAGTGGATCAGACACAGCAGTGCTGCTGGAAATTTCGAAACACTGTGTCCACTCACTGTACACTACTAACTTGCTGGTCCACCTCATAGATGTACAGTCAGAGACAATGACTCATCTGCTGCTGCACAGTGTTGGTCATCCTCTAGTTCTTCATCAGTGGTCACAGGACGCTGCCCACAGGAAGCTGTTGGCTGGACAATAACAGACCACCACCACATCAGTGTCACTGCAGTGCTGAGAATGATCCACCATCCACATAATACCTCCTCTGTGGTGGTCCTGTGGGGGTCCTGACAGTCTGTACTTGTAGAACTACAAAGTGCATCTGCATGGTACATAGAGCTGATAAAATGGACAGCAAGGATGTGTACTTAATGAAATGGCCGGTGGGTGTATAAGAACCGACAAGACACATGTGGGGCCCACTAGTCACTTTGGATAGTACATAAAGGCCCTATGTACTTCTGTAGACATGGTGACCCCCATTTCCCATCACCACCCCTGTAAAGGAATCTGGGTCTGTAAGCTGTTTACACCGGAATGATGGAACTGTGTGTAGGTACATAGACCTCATGGAAGTCCCTGTTGTTTTTGATGCCATAAAATTTGGCAGGTAGCAAAAAGGTCAGCTGAAGCAAGTAAATAAGGACAGAAGTAAATAAGCAATGAAGGAAAGAAGGAAGAAAGGAAAATCCAGATGAGCCTATAGGATCAAAATAAGTGAAGGCATTTAATGGAAATGTGACTTACATGTTTTGGGATGCTCCCCACACACTGACTCAGACAGACAGGCACATGCCCCAGCTAGCTAGCTAACACCCAAATATCCGGTGTTGTCTGTGTTGGCTTTGGTGTAACTAGAGACTAGAAACCTACTTTCTTAGCCTGAAAGAGGAGATAAAGACACACGGAGTGGCTCATGTGAAATAGCCAGTCCATCTTTGTTGTTAGTAGTTGGGGTTGAGTGACCCTTGGATCCTTTTCGCAGGCTTCTTGGTCGAATTACTCCGTTCCACCTTAAATGGTACAGCAGTTACGCTAGAGAATGTAACTGCTGCACAATTTAAGTTGGGATTGGTAATTCGAACAAAAAGCCAGCGAAAATGATCCAAACAAGTCTGAACATGTTATTATTAGGAAAACAGAATTTTTTTCTCTTACCCGGACACTTCATTACTTCCAACACCCGTTTGCATGGAACCAGGACAGTCGCTTTTTCAGCTCCAACAGGGAAAAAAACCGTCAAAACCGGACTCAGCTCTCCATACGAGAGCAAACAGAGGAGGAAAGTACAAGAACCGGCTTCACAAAGTCAGAAAAACAACCCCGAATTCAGTTTATTTCCTATTAAAAACCCGAAATTACAGTAGTCGTTATTCCCGCGTTAGCCTGTTAGCTTGTTTGTTGTAAATGAAAAAGTGTTTTCTTTCCTTTTCCTCAGTGTTGTCATACGCGCGTGCTCGGCTCAACTCACACAGCCTACACTCGAGGCGGTGACAAGCCACGCCCCCGCATCGGTAACGGAGTTCACAAGCCCCGCCCCTCGCCATATTAAGGGTTGTGGGCTGGATCTTTAAACCGCGCCCCCACCATAGAGCCTGACATTAGTCACTCAGTTTTAAAGGGGCTTTAAGGGTCTACGAGCGACGCCCCTGCAATGTAGGGTTTCTAGTGTCTTATCACGAGAGAACATCACGTCATCGATCTTAATGAGCACTCGAACCGCTCACGTTTTCCTCCACACTCCAATGAGATTATACTGTACCTAATATACTGTCATTCACTGTGACATGCTTGCGACAAATAATGTGCTGTAGGCAGAAAATTTAAAGTTAATTTCTTATTTTTCTTATATCTAATTTTTCTGCATGTATTAAATACGCTCATCAGCCAAAAATTAGCTGCACCCAGAAGGAATCAGTAGACAGGAATGAAACTTAGTGAGTAGGTTTGACATCGTGAGACATGCAAATAATTCAAGTTTCACGCTCGCATGTGACATAAGCAAGGATGGGCCTTATCGCTGTACCTGACTGACTATATAAGGTTGTCCTATTGCGCCTGCTCTCTATTCTGGCTCATGTTGTGTTGGTAGCATGCTTTGCAACTGAAGTATGCCTCAGAGAAGAGTTCAAAAGCAATTTGAGCAGTTGAGTTGAGCAGAAGAGTTGGAGTGAGGTCACATCGTAGGGCTCCGGGAAGTGGGATGGTCTTATTGACGTATTCCACACCATACCGGTCGTGCGGATACTACCATAGCACACTGTTGGCGGCAGTGGATAGAAGAACGCATGCACCAGCAACATGAAGCACAGAGAGAGAGAACCGACAAATTGGTTCCCCTTCATGAGTCATCCTGTTAGTGCCAGCACCTGGAAGATGGTTGCACGACGCAGGACTACACGCGCGCAGACCGTTACAACGACTGCCCTTAACACCACATCAACACCCACAAAGACTGCAACAGTGTGGTGCCAGACTGTCATGGAGTGACTCAGGACATCTTCAGTCCCGCTTTTGTCTTGGTGGAGACGACCAGTGAATCCGTGTGTGGAGGCACCGTGGTCAGCGCCAAGATGAACGGTTTGTTGTCATGCGTCACATGTTCAGAAGGCCTGGTGTCACCCCCACCTCCACCCCTACCGCACAATCTGCAGGAACTGTGTGAGAATATTCAAGCTGCATCGGATGGAATACCTCCTTCTGGGTGCAACTGTTCTTTTAATGATGAGTGTAAATGACACACATGTGCATTGCTCCAGTGTATTACACCCAGGCCAAATGATCCTTCTTGTTCTATTGTATAGCAGCTGGTTATTTGCACTTCTCACTAGTTGTGTCTGTAGTAACTACTGTATCTGACTTTATTTGCTCTACTGAACTGACAAATAACACGATCCAAGATGTGATGAGAACCCAGTGGGCTCAGTCCTCAACAAATTACTCTCTGCCTCCATCCGGTGGCAGTAAATGACAATACAAGCTGCAACATTCTGACAACAATGTGGTCGAAACCGGTCCCCAGCTCTCTGTTGCAAGCAGAAGTAGTGTTATAATGAACAGTGTTTTTCTTCTCAGACTCTTAGTTTTGTTTATAGACGTACATTTCCACTCTTGTTTACAGGAGAGACATTTAAAGGGGAATCCAATTTTCAGAATTTCAGCATAATTCATAGAGCGGGATGTAAACAGTAGGCAACCGCAGTGGTTTGACATGACATGATTCAATGTAGAAACAGCTACCACTTCTGACTTCTTCACAGTGATGGTGGTAGGAACCAGGGGTCACGATGTGAGTGACACAAATATAGACGTTGTATTTTTGAGGTTAACCAGTGAACCTCAGGCCTCAACCAATTTATAACTGTCTTGCAAGGTGCATTAAAGGTACAGTATACGATTTCGGTGTTCATACACAAGCTTGGCTCTGTTAACGGCAAATAAACAAGGTGGCTCGTAGCGAACCACATAACACTCTTCCAGTCAATGAGCAACAGGAACAGTGTTAGTGCTCATGCACAGGACAGGGGGAAGGGGAGGTAGGGGGGAACTCGATGCATCGTGAAAGAAACAGGGAAAGAGGATACGGATTCAGAAAGTTCTTGGATAAGGCAAGGGTGAAGAGCAAACATCAGTGAGATCTCCAGAAGTTGAGGAGGCTGAAGTTGGCTTCCTATTCGTCAGTTTCTTGGTCAGATTTACCCATTCCACCTCAAAATGTGCAGGAGTTACATACATGAGGCATGAGGTGTGTGAATGTGACATTTAAGGTGGAGCAGAAAGACTCGAATAAGAATCTGAGGTGTCAGAATGCTGCCTAACTGCTTCCATTTAAGATGGAATTGGAAAACACGAACAAGCTAAGGCACCAGAACTGCTGCACCTTTAACGTAGAATGGGAAAACTCCAACAGGAAGCTGCGAAATGCAAGGTGATTTCAGCTCCATGGAGAGTTAAAAAGCATGTAAAGGGATGAGAAGGTCGCTCTGTTTCTGCTGGGCAGGTGAGTAACACGAACTTATTATTGCCGTTTCACAGAACCAGTAGTGCAGTATTGATTTGTCTTGTTTGCTAATGTTTTTGCTGTTTGTGATAGCACCTGGTTAGCATGGCAGCAGTAATTGTAGTGACAGTTTTCTACCCACAATCTAGCTAGTTCGGTCTACTGTTATATCATGGTAATTGTCTGTAGAACAGGGTAAGGGTCATCCTCCCTGGGAATGTGTGGCCATGAATTTTGGGTGCTGGAACCTATAAAGGAGCCCTGGAGAAGCACTAGGAGTGAGGGTTCTGTTGAGTTCAGTTGTTCACCAAGTTCATATACTGCACCTTTAACTTTGTGAGGGAACTTTTAGAGGTACTGAAACCTACGGACGTGTAGTTCCCATCACTACCACTGTAAACAAATCTGACTTCAGTCATTCAGAGGGGTTTTACATAAAATGCGTCATTGTAGAGGACTACAATAATAATGCATTTCTACTAAATATCGTTTACATAAGCTCACTGGACAAAAAATTAGTCACCTGTGACTGAAACGTACCTAACAGTGTGTAATACCTCCACAAACACCAATAACAGCTGTGATTCGATTTGGACTTGACAAGTTTCTGGATGTAGGGCACATCAATATTTAGCCACTCTTGCATCAAAGAATTGCACAGTTGGGCCAGATTTGGTGGATGCCTTCCCTGGCACAATTCCGAGGAGAATTCCCTGTAGACTGGGATTTTAGTCACTGCTGGTAAACCCATATGACCGTACGCTTCCGTACACCTGCAGATTCAGCTACTTCCTTCACACTACGGTCTTTGGCACGCCCAAATGCAGTCACTCCTTTTAGCCAATCATTAACATCTGCTCTGGAGCCATTTTCCACACATGGAACGAGACATTCCCTGCACTGTCCCACCTCTTCTCAGTCTATGAATCCCGTCACCCACACCCCGCAGGTATTTATAGCCCCATCTTCCTCGTGCAGCGCCATCTGCAGGAGCCTGACGTTACTACCACCTTAAACACACAAGGTGACTCATTTTTTGAGCTTATTTATGATCAAATTCCCTTTTTAATAAATATAATGAGCATAGCCAGCCAGTCTGTCTTAGACTTTTTAGTTTTATTATCACATAGATCCTACATTAGAGTACTATAAAACAGTACAAAGTTCATATATAATGTAGAAATCATTTCTAATATTAAAAAACTGTACAAAACACAAAAATAGAAAGTAGATTTTCAGCAAATTGACAAAACTGTCAATTATTTCCTGCTCTTCCCTTTGTATCAGAGAAATGTCTGCATATTCAATTCATGTGTTAAATCTAATTCACTGCTCTGAAATTCAATCCGCAAGATCTGATGCTGTATAAAAAGTGAGTTTTCAGTAAGATTCTATTGTAAAATAATGTGATAAAAACGCAACGATTTCTTGCACAATAGTGGATTGTGCCTGGCGTTCAGTTATACAAGACTGGGCAGAAATAGTGTGTCTATGAACCAACGTTAATAAAAGTTATTACAAACCAATAAATAAAACTGAAATAACATTTTTAAAACGCTTGACGATTTCCACATTCAACAAAATATTGTTTTCACAACACGTTCCTGGTACTGTAAACCAACATACAGCACAATGCCAAAGGGACTAGTCCATTTGATGAAGTGGTAAGCAGTCATCGGTTAAAGGATGGATTGGATAAAATCGTCTTTTTTGTGCTACGCTAACTGCTGTAATGCTTAGTGCTAACACTACAAAAGAAGGCTGCACTTAAAAATTGCACAGCCACTTTGGTTAAATAGCTTCCCCTTGCAGCATCCTTTCCTCGTGAGAAAGCATGGGCATCTTCACTCCTGGATGCTACATGAGGGACATGATGGCGGCTTGAGTCGAATGGAAAGTAAGGGCAGTAAAGTGGCGATGCATGTCCAGATGAAGGCCACTAGGGGGAGGCAGCTTCTATAAGTCCTTCACTCTGCTCTGCGTGGTGATGAAGCTCGGCTTTGCAGACGGTGGGGACGGTGCAGTGTAGCATGTTGACAGCAGGGGGCTCCTCATCACCTGAAAACGCAAACAGAGGACTGGAATGAACTGTCATTTCTGGCTTTGGGTAGCACGGTATCTGTAAACAGCTTAGCTAATATTCTAGCAAAAAAAAAAAAAAAAATACAAACCAAAAAAAAAACCCCTAATTTACATAACACTTTCCCAAGACATGCTCGGACACCAAAGTTTGCTTCTTTAGTCCTGACCTAGCTACACCACTGACGTAGCCAACAAGTTATAGCAGCTTTTAGTTATGGTAGCAATTAGCAACATGCAATCTAGACACCTAAATCACACGCTTGCACCAAGCTGCACTGACTTGCTAAGTGACCTAAAAAAATAGACTTACTTATGTGGCTTCTGACTCTGCATAACACTGTTACCGTTAAAAATAGACAATAGTATGTCACATAGATAAAAAAAAAACAGTACAAGCAGTCATCTTAAAGCCTAAATACTGAAAATACTTTTCTATAAAATTAAAGGTGCCATAGAATAGAAAACTGTATTTACACTGTGATAGTAGAATAAGGAGAGTTCCGTACATAAAACTGACATACTGTGAACCTGGAACATTGTTGTTCCTCCTTCAAATACAAATAAGGACAGTAAAATGAGCTGATTCCAAATTCTCATCTGTTACGTAACAGCCTTCATTCATTAAGATTTATGCCCCACTACATTTAAATACACCAGCTCACATTCTAGCCCAGTGTAACACTGACAGCAAGACAACAGGCCATGAAGGGGATGGCAGCACTTCTCATATCCTTTAAAAGGAACCAAACTGTCAATGGGCATGGTTGATGTTCATCCTTAAATGAGGCTGAAGCTGGCTTTCTGTTCACCAGCTTCTTAATCGAATGTTCCATTACATTTAAATGCTATATCTTGTACAGGCACCAACGGTGCGGCACCATTTAAAGCGGAATGGAGAATCTGCAAGCTCCCACATCTTTACTACTGGACACCTTTGATCCTGGACAACTTCAATTCAGAGTTGTTGATTTGCTCAGCACATTTCACTGCAGACAGATTCTTAAACCTTACAATATGGAGCAGCTTCGCTCAGCACTTGACACTGAAGAGAGTAGGAGGAGCAGTTCCACCTTTTTTTCACTGTTTACCGCTTAAAGCAGAACATAGTAAACTGAACATTTGCAGTGTATAACGACTTTAATTCACTTTGTGTTAATGTCAAGATTGCAAGCATGTAGCTAGGTAGGTAACTTTAGCTGATAGTAGGGTAAAAGTAACTTGCATAGTTATAGTAGCTAAGTAAGTTGTATGAGGATCTGAGAATTTATTTACATGGATGTTCATTTTATTTTGCGGTTTGTGTTTATTTTCACATGTTGCTTCTGTGTGATCATCATGGTGTCTCACCAGTCAATCAGAGCAAAGCTCGTCAAATTATTCATGAGCTCACCAAGAAAGGAAAAACAGCTCATCTCATTCTAGGGATAAATGAAAGGGTGGAAATCGCATCTGGGCATTTTTGGCTTGATCCAAAGACACATGTAGGCATCACAGAACAAATTAAAATGCTAAACAAATGAATGTCTTGGTTGAGCGGGGAAGAGAATAGATGTGATATAAGGAAGGAAAAGAAAGGCAAGGAAGGCACCACTTTAAAATAGCAGCTGCAGCAAATATAAATAACTCAGTGTAAATTACGTCCTGTCAGGGAAATATTCTGAGTTTGTTGCCACATGCGAAGGTTTTTGGTGACTTCAGCAGAATGAAAATAAAGGCTGATGCATGTCCTGACAGTTGCAACAGCCTGTATCCCACCAATAAGCACTGTTCAAACGGCTAATCTAAAGCATTGCATACTTTTCTCGATGTATGCCAAATTGTTGTGCAATTTTACACATACTTGCGTATGTGGTTTCTAACACTGTATGACTTGCTGTTATCTGTACAAACAGACAAAGGCGGATTGCATAGCTTTGAAATTAAGGCAGATCAGGGACTTCATAACATACGCATAAACACTGAATAATGCTTTTAATCAAGTAATACTCCAGTACTAATAACTAACAGCTCATGCAAATGACCACAAGATGACATAAGATGTTTCATGAAGTAAATCAGACTGTATTGACATAAGATGCCTTAAATTAAATTGACATACATTTGTTTAATTTATAACACTGTTATAAGGCATCATTCCCAGGTAACCAGGGACTCATAAGACAGAGCACTAATCAAATACGTCATATTCAGTAAATTCTGAATATTTCTATATGAAATGTATGTAGTGTCTGTATAAATGTCTGGGCCTTTAAGTCATTAAAAAGGGTCTTATGTCATTAAAAACCATTTACTCTCTAAAACACACAGTTTCTGTTTATAGTTACTGTTACTGTTTATAAATCTCAGTTACTGCTTTAGATATATGGTGTTCAGTGCTTATGCATGTGTTATAATATTCAAATGTAGGATAATTTGAATTTGTATAATCATAATTTGTAAAGCAAAGTCACTAGATACTAAAACATTCCAACTGAAACCTTTGTTCAAATGAAAGCATGCACTGTGACAAAGCCTCACCTAGTCCAGAGGAAGACGACACACTATCCGCTAAAGAGGATGAGTCAGCCTGGTCTGGGGAAAGCCCCTCCATCAGCGGGATGGACAGCTCTGAAGAGGGCACGGATGAGTCATAGATCCCAGAGTCTCTGGGCATTTCTGGGGGGCTCGCAGAGCCATCCATGTGAAAAGGCTGGGGTGAAACACCGGCCTCCTGACTGGATGACGATGACGTTGATGCCGAACTTTCCCCAATTTCTGCCTGTGCTGAACTCGACGGCAGGCCTGAGAGTGAGAAGGCCCCCAGCTTAGGCATTGCAGACAAGATGAGGGCGTTGCTCCTGATTGGACACTCACTTTCTGAGGGTCGTTTCAGCACCACTTCATTAAGCACAAGCCCAGAGTCAAGCCTCTCAAGCTTCTCTTGCTTGCTGGTATCAGGCGGGGGTGGTGGTGGCATCAGCTGCCGCTCGAACCAGTCAGGTTCCTGTGCCACCTGCTGGTGCATGTTGCAGATGGCCACATAGAGTGAGCGTCCCGACCTGCTCCGGAAGTAGTTGCGCTTGCTGACGCTGGGCGGCTGGCCGAGGTGCCGCGAGTGCAGCTGTGCCAAAAGCTGCGGCAGCTGCTCCATCAGCTTGAACCTGGGTGCCAGGGCCAGAGAGGCAGGCACGTCGCTCTCGCGTGAGTAGTCGAAGTAAACAGCCAGAAAGCGGGAGAGGTCAGACGAATTCCGGCGTGCCTCGTGCAGCTTCTCCCCGATCATTGCTGTCGCCACCACAAAGAGGTCCCTGCTGCTCACATCTCCAGGATTATGGTTAAGGTTAGGTTCTCTGTTTTTCTCCTTCGAGGTGGCTTTACCTTTGCGATGCCTTTTCTCCACAAAGTACTTGAGGCCTTTGGAGCAGACGGTGATGAGGAAGTGAGCCTCATCAATGCGACGGCTCAGCCAGGCCACCTGACCTTCCTTGCAGATCTCCAAATGCTCCCAAAGATCCAGGACCACCTTCGCATAGGAATAACAGGATTAATCAGGATGCACACTGCATCTGACTTTCTTTCAAAAGTAACTTAAAGTCATTTCATGAACTGAATAGTTTTTCAAAATACCAAGAAACCTGCAGGGCAGCAGTGCTGCAACACCACACCATGCTAACCCTAAACAGTGTTAAGCATTCAGACACCCCATTAAAGAGTGAATTCAGCTACTTTACGGCGCACCCATTGCTGACGAAGGTGCTCAATTGCGCACAGCTTGTATAACCTCCTTTGAAATCCACTACCAATAGAATGATACAAACTGGAGGAATCACAAATGAGCTCAAGGTCACTATACCCAGCTATAGATAGTGGGGTATAAAGTCCTCCTCGTACATTGGGCTGTGGAACAAGGGGTGATGGAGCTCCAGTCCCATCCAGTACCTTTGGGGTGAACTGGAGTGATCCAGAACTAATCATCAAATATCTAATACCTGACCTCACCAACGTTCTTGTAGCTGAAAGCAATCAAACTGTCACAGCAATGTTTCTATATCAAAAGTCTTCCCAGAAGTGTCCAACAAAAGAGGACAAGCTTACTAATAATATTAACTAATGCCTATGATTTCAGAAGAAACACTGGATGAGCAAGTATCTACAAACCAAAGTGCCAATGGTTTAATACCACTTAAAGTTCTTTTTGATCTAGGATTAAGCTTAGGCTCAAGGCCCTGGGAAACTGGACCATAGGACACATCTCTACATAATATGACTACTGGGTCAAAGTTTTTCTCTTCACCACTACTAGCAACCAGCAGATGGCAGCCTGCACACGTAATTCCTAGATAAGTCTCAACTCATTCTCAGTGTGTAAGTCCTGCCCGAAGGACAGCTTGGTGATTGGTGAGCTCAAACGCACAACTCATTTGATATTTTCCAGGTTTTGTGGGTGCTTTTTGGGTAGGGCAATTACCAAACTGTTGTGGGCACTGGCTAGAAGAGAGGAATACAAGTCTACAGCACCTGCTTGCGTTTTAGTGTCAACGCGCAGCCCTAGAATCAAATAAGGAAGACTGATTGTCATCAGCTCACCACTGCTACTGAACACATCATAAAGACTACAGACAGTAGGTTAAACATACTTGTATACTTGATGCGCCTTCATGAGAATAGTTCTTTACAGCAGGAGTCAGCCAAACTGCAACATGCATACTCAAGAGAACACTGTTTTTAGGTCTAACACGCTACAAATGTCCAGGTTTAAGCTAACCCTAGCTTAAACATGGCTTGGAACTGGGTACTTAGAAGTGAATGATTTGACATTAATGATGAAAGAAAAATGTACAGTTGTTGCATGTTAATACATGGCAAAACAGTAAAAAAGTCTATAAAACGAGTTAGTACGTGATGATCAGAGTTTTATCTTTTTTTGCATCTGTATTTTTGCTAAAACAAAGTTAAAAATGTTCTGAAAGTGTTGGTTTAAAAATACAGATATTCGAATGGCAAAAGTAGTAAAAAATTGCCCGTTCCTACCAGAAAAACTTGCCCTGGCACTGAAAATGATGCTATTCTTTCTGTGTGCTGTATTAGAAGTGCTGCTTTCTTGCTCTGCTCTCTTTTGTTTCTTCATTTTTGCGCTAATTCCCAACTCCCTCACATGCTCAATTGGCTAAAACAGCCCTGACCAACAGCCTGATGGCAGGAACATGTGCAGGTATTTTTGCTTGGGGTGCTCACGTGAGCAGCCCACACATTCAAGCTACACTCGCACATCTAGTGAGAAATTACTGGTAAAAAGACGGACGAAAGAAAAAGACATACATTAGTGGTTGAAAAGATCTTAAAACAACGTTAGTCCACAACTTCTGCTTATGCTTTAGCAACACACCGAGAGCGAAACAGACAAGTTACATACCCAAAGCAGCCAACAGTTGGCGAGGGAAGCGACATAAACAGTATCTACTTTTAAACATGTAAAACTAAAGTAACTCCACCCTACAAATAGCACACATGGATCTTATGGGTTATGCTCAATGTATTTTATCATTCTGTTCTTTGGATATGGGTGCTGCAGCCCCCTCAAAAACCTCACTTCCCATCATTAATAATTGTCCAAGCACCATTCGGTCAGCTGTATTTCTTGGTAGGTCTTTAGGCATTCTAAGCTGAGCTAAGCTAAGCAGAGAACAGACTATGGCCTACCTCACATCCACAGAAGTCCTGCAGGAAGAAGGCAAAGCTCTGGATGACGGTGAGGTGTTTGGGGCAGTCTTTGGAGGAGTAGCAGATAAAGACTTTGGGCCGGGGCCAGGGCCTCTCTGCACTCAGAGACGTTGTGTGGGACGACGACTCCGAGCTTTCTTCATCCAGGTGGGAGTAGATGTTCTCTGTGGAGAGATTCGAGAAGATCAGAGAAGCGAGTTGAACCAGGCTCAGGAAAGATTTGTAGTTAGCGGCAAGGAAAAAAAAAAAAGGATCTCCGAAGATTCCAGTACATTTATTATTACCATATGATGAAAGTTCACTTGGACCCACTACAAAAACAAAGCTCTAACGTCACCTATATGTTTTACAGCAGTAGATATTTTTCTTCGAGGCGACGCGAGCCCAAATAAACTGCAGGTTCAGTCTTACGCCGTTGAACTTTAAACCTCAGAAACCCGAACTTTTGACAGCCTCCTTAACCGTAGCAGCACAATCCGTGGTTATGGAATGCAAACATTCACATGTTAATTATTTCACTTCCTTGAGATTCATTGCACGGAAAGAGCCTTACAAGGGGTTTTCTTTTGTCTCTCATGAGCAGGGCAACAGCAGCACGGCGCGAGTACAAATGCTTAGACTTCGTGAGCCATTAATCCTTGTCCGTGCTGAGAGATTACACAGCTCGACTTACAGCCACTGGACAAAAGCAAGTTTTTAAAGGTAATAAGATCCTGACTAATGAGGAAAGAAGTAGAGAGGGAACACGCACCTTGCTGTTTCTTGCGGCACATGACCGTGAAGAGGGTGGCGAACGCAGACATGATGACCAGAGGCACAGTGATGGCCATAGCACGAATGGGGCCAGCCCATGGAGAGTGCACTGCAACAGAGCAAACGTACAAACATTAGGCATTCAAGGGTGATGGGAGTGATTGTCATTTCACAGATTAAGAATATGAGGCTTTAAATTACACTGCACAACAAAAGATTCAGAGTCCTAGTTCTAAATGCTGTCATGAATAAGCATGTTGTAGTAACTGAACATTAAACGTAAAGCCGTTTAGATCTCGCTATTATTCCTTTGCAAAAGGAGGACGCACTTCCACATTACAGTGGTATAATGTCTAACCCAGAGCATTTTATCCTCTTGTTATGACGTCAGCGTTCATCAGCACTCAAACCTTTCAGGTGTTTAAACCACCTTTTTGGGCAAAAAATGCTTTTAACAATAACACAGAAAAAAAAAAATTGCTCATCAATTGAAGGAGGACACTTTCATGAACAGTACGTTCTTTGTATATTTCATTGCTTTCTTTAAGGTCCGCTTGTGATTTTGATTTTGATTTTGTTTGTGTAAGGATAATACACCAAAAACAGCTGTGATTCATTTTTACATGACCATTTTCCAACATCTCTTTATCCCTTAGAATTAAACAGGCTGTTTTTGTTACTGTGCTTTTAAGACTGATCTACGGTGGCCGAGAAAGCCCAACGCACTGCAAGTTAAAAACGCGCTGCAAAGTCTCAAAACACAAGCATCAAAATGACACGACTTGCACAACATTAGCCAAACGCGCTGCAAGATCTGAAAACACAAGCATCAAAATGAGACCGCTTGCAAACCATTAACCGAACGCGCTGCAAAGTCTCAAACGCGCTGTAAACACTGAAAACACATGCAACTTCCAAAACACATGCAGAAAGTCTCAAAACACAACGGAAGTGTTTCCGAGGGACACTGAAAGTGGACGGACCCGGACCTGGACGTAGAGCCGAGAGAGCCCCAGTTCCAGCAAAAGTAAGTTTTATCTGTTTATTAATGAATATTCAGTCGCGTTATTGGCCAGGTTCTTGTGTTAACTTAATAAACAGTTAAACCTTAATTTTAGCCACTCGCTGTGCATTGTTTAAGGTGGAACGAAATGTAAACATGAGACACTGGCCAATAAACCGAATGAATATTCATTAATAAACAGATAAACTTTTCTTTCAGTCACTCGGTGTGCATTGTTTAAGGTGGAACGAAATATAAACACAAAAACCTGGCCAATAACCCGACTGAATATTCCCGGGTCCGTCCACTTTCAGTGTCCCTCGGAAACACTTCCGTTGTGTTGTGAGGCTTTCTGCATGTGTTTTGGAAGTTGCATGTGTTTTTAGTGTTTGCTGCGCGTTTGAGACTTTGCAGCGCGTTCGGTTAATGGTTTGCAAGCGGTCTCATTTTGATGCTTGTGTTTTCAGATCTTGCAGCGCGTTTGGCTAATGTTGTGCAAGTCGTGTCATTTTGATGCTTGTGTTTTGAGACTTTGCAGCGCGTTTTTAACTTGCAGTGCATTGGGCTTTCTCGGCCACCGTACTGATCTATATAAATGACCTCTTTTCTAACTGGCTGTCCTGTATTGCACATTGATCAAGAAGCAGTATAGGCTGAATCTGCTGTAGGCTAAACTATGTATATATGTAAATATGTTGCCTTTTGTGACATCACAAAAACAAATGAGTTTAAAACGGGCTACGTTTGCAGCTTAGTTTCTTTACACAGGCTGTATGGGCTGTGGGGTCAATGACACAAACTTTAACAATGTTTACATGTTACATCAAACTGTTTTAGAGGTTTAATTAGGAAGGTTAAGGCACATTTATCTTGCTATGATATGAAATGTACACAAAGGATTAGCTAATAGCTGGGGTATGGTAGCAAAACCTTTGCAAACATCTTTTTTTACTCCACTATAAAGTAACATCACAGGGAAGACGTCAAAAAAGAAAGAAAGCTAGGTGTCTCCAAACTTTTGGCAGGTGTATGTTGCCAGTCCAAAGTATCTGTTTCCATTTTTACTCCCAGCTCTACCAGCACAATAACAGTAAGGCGACACAGAGTCTATGCAGTGTATTTTCGTGTGACTGTGCCATCTTACCTTGGCTCACATGGTACTGAGTCTGTCTCCTGGTGTTATTGGTGTCATCACGGAGCTACGGAGAAAGAAAACAGGACAGAGCGTCTCTGTAATAAGACATCTCTGCAATCTATGGTAGTCTAAAGGAATATTCCAATTTTGCTTGGCACAGAAAAATCACAAACAATATTCAAATGCTCGTGCAGACTTTAGAAAACAAACTGGGTTTGGTTAAATTTCCGCAATAACAGCGTTCAGTAGGTCAGGAACCAATAAAATAATTGGTAATACAAAATAATATGCTAAATGAGTTCAACCGCACTTCAATAAATGCATTCATCAAGAAGTTCTTTTGGTCAACCTCCCACATTGCAGGGTATTTGCCTTCAATTGTTAAGCTTCTTTAAGCTCTATTACACTTTACATCTGGCTAAACACTTTTACAAACTAACCAAATGTGCTTTTGGCTGCACAGATCTGCACTTTCCCTAATGGATTGGAAGCTGTTTATTCGTAGCTCTTCCATTTTCCCACAAGCGTGAACCTTGAGGATCTACATTCTATCGATGCGAGTGGGCAACTCCAGGGAGCTAGACTAAGAGTTTTAATTCAAACGAAGCCCTAACCCAACACCAGCTCAACATACTCTGTAAAAAATGAACCTCATGTAAGCAGTTGGGTCCTGACAGGTTCAGACAATATTGCAAGCTGTACTTGGCTATTGTTTTAAGCTTGCTTTTATTCAACAGGTTTTTTGTTCTTACGAACGTTGCAGGCAAGCTGCAGAAGCCAAAAGACAAACCCAACAAGACAAGTCGTCCAAACACAGAGAACTCATTCTGCTACCAATGCAAAAGTATTCACCTCTATTGCATACGTTCCTGGAGTGACATCTTGCAGAACGCATGTTGTTTTAGGACCGTTCAGCTCCTGTGAAAAAAAGTGGAAACAGATATTTTGAACACCATTTATATGTCTTAAGCTTCTCAGTTCTTCTCAAGTACAAAAACATCTTAGCACAAGCTGTGTGAGCCATTTTCCTTTCATGGAATTATTAATCATATCAAGTAAACCGTCAAGATGGATGCCAGCAGAACAATGTGAGATGATTGTGGGTTGTTAGGGAATTAGCAGAGAGGCTGCTTATTCAATGCTTATTCTAAATGTTTAAAGGATTAAAAGCGATGGTTAGAGGACTGGAATCCCCCACCGGTGTCCTTGCCCACCTCATATTTCACCCCATTATTGGTGCAACAATGCGTGGTATGTTAAAGCAGACATGGTACAGCAGTGTAGAGTTCTGAAAGTTTTTTTTTTTTTTTTTTGCTTTCCTTTCATCACTTTAACAGGAGTGTGTGTAACGGCATATTAGGTTGTGGCTGGAGAGAGAGATAACCAAAACTGCACAGTCGCAGCCAAAACAATTCTACCTGGCCAAAACAGTATGAAACACCACAAGCTAGTCACATAACGCAAAAGCCTACAAAAGAAAAATGAGACTTAGGTGAGCAACAGGATATGATTGTGTTATCACGACAAACTGTGACCTTACACTTCTATCATGGGGAGAAGGGGGCACAACTAACATGTGGTCACATGCGCCATTTTTTTTTTTTATGTAGTTCCATTAAAATGTGATTCTAATCATTTTCTCATAACATCACCTGAATTGTAGGCAAATGTTGCTCCAGATTTACCCTGAAGACTTTTTTCATCATGAGCAATTATTAGTTTCTCAGTTTAATATATCAAAGAATAGTCAAAGAATTCATAATAAATAATTCATTTATCAATGTCACTAATCATACTTTTTGGACAGCGACGATAGATAAAAATAGTTTTTTTGTTGTTACCCAATTATAATTTGAGAAAATCAGCTGCCCTTACATTGTGTGAAGATTTATGATGAATGGGGGAATAAAATGCTCCAAAATTGCCTGAAGTAAAATATATTTAGATTAACCTACATTAAAAGTAAAGAACGTTGTTGCCTTTTCTTGTGAAATTGCCATCTTGGACTTGTTTTTTCTTTGAACAGCAACAATATTTAGGTTAGAAATCTAGCTCAAACAAAATAGAATTCTTTTCAATGAATTGTGTTTTGCATCAATTAACCTTTTAAAGCAAATGGTAGAACTAGCCCTCTAATTAACCACCTATTAGATACGTTTTGGAGCAAAACTTGGACTTTGTGTTAATGATTTCAATTGCACCAGAGATGTGAAGGAAAAAATAAGAGAGCCTGTAAACAACAACAACAACAACAACAACAACAACAACCAGTTAAAACTACATAAGCTGCATAGTAACAGGTAGCTGAAAGGATGTCAGCTCGTTATGGCATCATATTTATTAATTATTGTATTTTTAGCAATTATTACAATTCTCCTTCTGTTACTTCTTAAGAATTCTATTTTTGCAAATGTTCATTTAAAAAAATGAATAAAAGTTTTTTGTTTTTTTTTTTAAATGTGGTACTAGAAATAAGATTACGTACCATGGAAAGGCCTTAAGATTCGTTCTAATTTTGCTATATCGACTGCTCTTGCAAAACGTTTTCCTTGGGAGCCCACGCCAATGGCTCCTGAACCCCTCACTCCAGAAACACAAGCAGGGACTAAATAATAAACTTGGCCCAAAAAGCGATCCAAGAGTAAAAGAAAGTTCATTTCCAGTTCCCATCGCAGTCTCTCAGTAACAAAGTGCTGCTGGGAAAGCACTCAACTTTTTAGGTATACGTTTCCATCACGACAAGCGAGTAGAAAGCGAGAGTACACGTCTCCCCCGTGGCAGGAGTATTCAGAACGAGTCTGTGAGGAGCAAAGCTGCTGGCTGACTCGACCGACACGTCTATATATTATCCCCGTGTCTGGGAAGAACATTACAAGCTGCTGAATGCATTAACCCTGAACATCTCACTCCCATTTACCCCTCACCTACTACCTCCTGCTATGTCTATGCACCATTCATGTGTTTGTTTTAAGACATTTTTAAGACAATCATGCAGAAGACGGAGTGAGAGAGGAAAAACAGGGCTAACCTACAATGTCATGACCTGACTTGACAAGCCTGGATGCTCCTGACTCAGTAAAACAAAAGCTATATAGATTAAATGGACAAAACCATTTATTGTGTTTAAGGTAAGGATTAACTTTAGATTGCATAGTCATATTCATAATTATATCCATATATAGTACTGTGTAAGTATTGATCTGGGAGTATCTTGACAGTATGTGTAGACATTCATAGACATTTATTATATTAATAAATATTATATTATTAGTCAGAAGTGAACACAGTTTAATGTAACAAGATATTCTTATACTAAAAAAGGTTTTACATGTGTTTGTCAGAAGAATACAGTAAGAACAACACTAGTTCTGTTCCTGACATGGCTGTATTTTAGCTGTTGAATAGATTTGTTCAAGTCCACCAGGAGAACCAAAGACATAACTTAATAAAGAACTGATTAGATAAACTAGGTATTAGACGGCAGCTGTAAATAATGGGCATCCACGTTGAGAGATTTGCAAATAGTTTAGCTACTACAAACTCATCAAATCATAATGTAATGTTACTTTATATTTATTCTAATGCTTTTTTGACAAAGTCATTTGAGCGAGCTTATGCATATTAATGACCTTCACTCATTTCCTGTTTGGGTATCAGAATGGACATACTACATCAAAGAAAATTTGTAGTTAGAGCTGCAGATTCAAAGAAGTACAAGTGCTGTTTGGCAGCAGCAATATAAAACAGTGAACAACTAGAAACTATATCAAATTCAGCTACTCAAGTGTCAGGGCAGTTAATTAGTAATCAGTACAGGGTGAATTTGGCAGATGTTCTTATTCAGAAATTAATTAAAATTAATTTAAATCTTAAAATTACGGTAGCCTTTGTGGTCATGCTCAGGAACCTTATTGGTACAGATTGATGTGCTTACCTAGGTAGAAAATCAACATACACTTACTGGACTATACTGGGGCAGACTTGCTGGCCTACTTCAGCCTTCATTAGGCATGCTAACATTTCTCAGTGAGGTATGCTTTAAACTTGAAAACCACAAGGTGAATTTTGCTAACCGGTTTGCAGCGTTTGAGCTTGAAGTGGCCCTCCTGCCGCAGCTTGTAGTACAGGTAGTAGGTGTTGAAGCCGAAGGTAGGAGGAGCATGGTCGAACATGACATGCAAATTCGAGCCAAGCTGGGAGACGTTGAGCATCTTGGGCTTCCAGACTGTCATACAAAGGACGGAGAGATAGAATTCATAGCATGGTTTTCATAATATGTCACCTGAAATACATGGAATGATTTGAGATTAATTAATTTTACTATTTTATTTTCCCCCTAAGCAACTCACATGGTTTGCAGACGAGGTTGTCAGGGCCAAGAAGCACTTCACAACCTGTGAGAACACAACAGAGTTGGAAAAAAGCCTGAAAATGATTTACTACTTTCTCAGCTTACAGAGATGTTAAAAGAACAGTCTGACTGTCCGTAACCTGTGTTCTACTATGACTGAACTGTGCTAAAAAGGCCTTACTCATAATAAAAAAGTAAAAAGTATAGTATTACTCATAATACTATGCCACTATAATAATGGATGTTACATGATTTTCTTGGCTATGGCCTGGGGAAGGCTATATTTTTGCACTGTGTGCCACATCTTGCTTTAGAAGCACAATTTTAACAAAAGATAAATAAGCTGAAAACTGGTGTCTGTTTGGGAATGCATCAACTTTTGGAAGGCGGTGAAGTGGCACTTACTGTTTGTGCGCAAGAAGGAGGGAGGGAAGAAGCTATCATTCATGAAGGTGGGGAAAGGAACGATCCTGACCATGTAGTCCATCTCGAAGGCCAGGCCAACAAAGGGCTGTGAGCTCACCTTCTGTTGAAGGACCACAGAGGTGGCATCACACACTCATTATGACCAAAATGGTTACAGTGGCAATGCTTCAACTGATCAGTCACTACTGACACCACACATTTTCAAACTCAGCCCGACTGTTTACTCACCACATTCTTAAAGGAGAAGTTGAGCTGGCGAGGGTCCTTCAAAATCATGTGCTGACATTGTTTCCCATCCGGATTCTTGTCTTCCAGGTAAACCCTAAAGCCCTTCACATGTTCAATGCCTGTGTGAATGAACACAAACTGGTCACCACGAAGACCCATAAATTAATCCACCATGAGTGGTGGAAACCAGTCATTTCCACTTAGCCTGTAGTGCATTATAATTCAATGGAAATGTTGCTTAGTTTCCATTTCATCAGCCTGAATGGATAACTATAGAGGAAACTGAGGCAATCTAAATATGAACAGATGATTCCACCCTGTACGAAACCGTTTTTCCAGTTTCGGGACAACAAAAAATTCATTCATTAGCTTCCGAGCCCATCAGAACAGAGATTAGCCAACACAGTCTCTTAAAACAACAGATTATCATAGACAGAAGCCTGAAAAAGAAATGAAATATAGCCAGCACTTTATTCATTGTAATGGGATTAAAGTGTAATGTGCATGATTCATGACATTCCCAAGTCATACACATCACTCCGTCAACCTGGAGTAAATGGTTCTTGGTTTGGATGTACAGTTCTTGGAAATAATTAGAATGAGTATAGAACATTTTGTGGAAATTCTTTGAATGTAAAATGTTTTGGTATTTTGGTATTAAACTTTAAACCCATCCTGGATTTTTTTTAAATCACTGGTAGTTAACTGAGCCATTTATGTTCAGGTTATATATTACAAAATGGCCATCTAGTGTCATACTAAAAGTACTCGCCATGACCCTAAAGTTTCTTCACACTGCCTTCTTTAAAAGAGTCATTATTAAACGTTATTTGCACCTAAAAAAGGGGGATACTTAGAAGGTTCTTTAATAAAGTGGAATAAAGACTCTATTAGAATATTTCTATTACGGGTGGCCAATTCATCAATACCATGGTAAATTTTGACAAATTACATCACGGTATACTTTGTGAGCATATTGTGGATATCGTTGTTTCAACAGGAGTATATCTGGCTCTGTTTGGCACAGTGGTTGTCTGCACTGTTTCTTATTTTATCATTTAAAGGCCCACATCATGAAACAAACCCACAAATTTACCTCATTGTTTTTTGAAAATAGCACAATACTAGACAGTCATTCAAAACATATTATTATTATTATTATTATTAGTAGTAGTAGTATTATCATCATCATCACCATCACTATTATCATCATCATCACTATTATTATTAATAGTAGTAGTAGTTGTAGAAGTACTACATCTCAATGATGGAGAACCTGTTGTATACAGTTCTTTAAAGAACCTTTTAAAAATAGATAGAATATAAAGGGTTCCTACTATTGTTACAAGTCATAGTATTCCTGGCCTATTAGTATCCCAAACTGGACGCGTCACAAAGTTCTCAAAACATGGGGTCAAAGAACGAAATGTGCAAACCCGTTTCTTCTCCTCCTTCCTTTTTTCTTCTTTTATTGGCACCCCGGAGGAGGAGAGAAGGCTTTTAACACACAGAGGACAAGAGTGTGCGTGCCAAGGGAGCATTCCCATGCCCTTCAACGTGTGCCAGCCTTCCTCCCTTTTAATTACATTTCTGCCTTATCAGTGAAGGGGAAGAGAGGAGAGAGGCTGGTGGGGGTGGTGTGTGTGTGGTGGAGGGGCCTGTGTGCGCGCACACACACACACACACACACACACACACACACATTCCGTGTGGTTCCGATTACCGCGGCAGGGAGCGGAGCTGAAAGAGCCCTGCTCTTCTGTAACTCCACACCTCCGCCGCGCCATCGCACGGCCTCAAAAAGCCACCGGAGGCGAAAGGAAGGAAAAAAGAAAAGTTGCTGGACTGGTTGGACTCTGATTCTCTTTCAGTCTCTCGCAGCTTTTGAGTCTTTGCTAAGACCCATTTGAGCTTTGTGTGGCAGAAAAGGGCTACAAGATGTCTCATTGAAAGAGGTAGAGGAAGTTAATCAAAAGTGCGGATTAAAGCTTTCACGCCATTCTGCATTCGTGTTTAAAGAATAGGAGTTGCTGGTTATTAGTCATTGTTATGTGCAGTATAGAAATGTTTAGGAAGGTATCCTTTTATGTACATGTATTATTTATTGACATTAAAGCTAAGTAAAGTTGCAAACGCAGACTCATTTCTGGAGATAAAGATTATACTGCACATTACAGTGTAAGTTCAGTCTATTACATAACTAGGACATTATGTAACTGAATAAAAGCATTTATAAAGTACAGTACAGCAAGATCTCTACACTGTGAGTGTAGGGTTAACTGTAAGGGTTAAACGTTGCACCCTCCCTTCATGCTTTTGTCCTTCCTTGACCTCAAAACAAAGTCAAACTTGTTGAGAAAGGTAATGAAATGTAAATGCAGATGAAAATTAAATGTGAATGTAATTAATGTGAGTATAATAAATAATGTAACTACATAATTACATTAAATAGTACGGCAAAAGAAGTATTAAAAAGTATTAATTAGACATCTAAGGGTTAATCTTGGCCTTTCCCCCTTTTGTCACTACTGGAAAGAGTCAGGATTGCAGACTTGCACCTGTCAGTAAAGAAATTAAGTCATATTTAAATTTTACAATATATATTTAACATTACATAATGAATTATACACCTTACATTACTAACAACTATATTTAAATAATGTAGCAAAAAAGTAGACTTTTAAGGGTTAAACTACGTCTTTTCACACCTTTTTATTATTTGTTAACATTAAAACTAACAATGCCAAATTATACCAAAATGACAGCAATAACTCTAGACGTCAAAGGGTTAAATTCTGCCTCCCTTTAAGTTTCTTTAATATATACCTGAGCTGTGTCGAGTCCTGCCCCAGTCAAAAGGATTAACCTCCAGCAAACAACAGGGCATATTGTCCTGCTACTCAGGCAAAAGTCTCGCATTACCAAGTTCAATAGCGCCTCGACAGACGGAAGCCAGGGACACCCCCCCAACCCCCCGGTCACTGACTCCCTCATCCTCTAAACACACACTCATACAGACACGCATTCCTCCAAGGCCAAAAATCACAGTGCTCCTACGAGCGGATCCCTTCCCCTCCTTGGCCAGATTTGTGTGACTGTCAGGCCTGAAGAATAAGCTTGTGTATGTGGGGGGGAGGGGGGGGGGGAGGAAAAACCTGCTGCCTTTGATCAGGACAGGCATAGCACTCTCTTTGAAGACCGGTGCTCTCCTGTTCCTTCTCTTCCATCTCCCTAGTCAGTCGGTCAGAGAGAAGGAGAAATGACCCTGGTGTGCAGTCAGCCATACTGCACACAGACACTTTAAAACGCATTTGCTTTGTTATGGGTTTCCGAGCCTAAGTGGTGCTCACCACTGTCCAGTCTGTTTGGAGCCTCTTCTCTAGTCCAGCATTTGCGAATGAGATAAACGCTGGGCATCTGACTCCTTCCTGCACTACTAAACTCCCCCGTGCTGCAGGAATGGTTTGACATTAAATCACATTTGCACAATTTGCACATAACCCCTATAATACTGTTATTCACCCAAGACTTCTATGGTTTTACACTGGAGCTAGGAAGCTAATGTAGCTAACAAGTTACGTTCATTAATAAGCACTGTACAAACTGCATGCCTAAATCATCACACACCTGTCTCCATGTTATGTTATCTCAAATAGACATGTTTTTTGACACGTATGCCTTATTATTTTGAAGTCATACTCCAAACAATAGGGGGCAACATTTCACCAGAAAAGGAACAGGCCCGCCTTCTCCCCCTTCATTCCTTACCGTCTCCGGTGCGTCTCCGGTGGTGGACAGCGATACCAATGTTAACCCTTCTTTGCCTTCTACTTAAATCGTTACTTTTGTTTGCTGCTGAATGTGTTTTTTGCCAGGAGTGCGCAGCGAGGTTTGTTTGCCAAACGCTTCAGCTATCGTTTACTCTTCCTTTCATTGGCTACCTGTTCTTAAATGATCTAACCTGGAGCAATCAGTATGATTGACAAGAGGTTGGAATATGCCATCAGGGCAGTGCTAGTATTTCACTCTCTCATTTTGGACTGATGGCAGACTTGACATACTGTCAAATTTCAGTTTATTTTCAGACACCAAACATGCATTGGCTGACTGCCATTGGCTGACTGTAGGGGTGGAGGAAAACTGTAACTATGGAACATTCAATCTTTTTCATATTTCACATATGCCAAAAGTGAGACTGATTTTTAATGTGCACTTTTATACATTAATGTGCAACCATGTCTACAGACAGCATGTTACGTTTCCAAGGAGGACTTACCGAGTGGACTTGCCATCCAGTGGACGACCACGGCTGCCTGGTTATCGCAGGACAAGTGAGTGAATGTGATGTTGTTCACTTCATGGATGGCGTGCTTCCCCCACAGATTTGTGTTCAGAGAGCAGTCTAGAAGTAAAGAAAAAAGGAAGAAAGTAAATGAGACAGAGAGGAGCAGAAAAAAAAAAAGAGAGAGAGAACAAGACATTGCGTTTAGTGTTTTCCTGCATGGAGAGTGGTAAGATTCTTTGGCAAGCTGAGAGAGAAAATATGCAGCCATGCGAGGAGACACCCCCTCCAGCCCCCCTAGCCTCTTCTTTCTGGGACCCCTTTTTCTGTCGGGCTGCTGCTATCAGGGCTCCAGATCAGCAGGTAGAGGAAGAGGAGCAGTGGGTTGTGTCGCTCACGCCCCGCGGCTCTCCTAGCGCTGCAGCTATTGTGATGCTAACGAGGAATTTGCTTTTAGGCCGCGGCTGTTCCCGTCCACGGCCGTGCACAATGGGGGCTGACTGCTGGGAAAAATCAGGATTAGCTACAGGCGAAAAATGTGACTTTTTGGCACATTCAGTAGTTCGGGGCGGGCCAGAGTCAGAGGGGGGA
>CM067494.1:5711473-5735125 GCA_034552555.1 Semaprochilodus insignis
TCGGGGCGGGCCAGAGTCAGAGGGGGGAGGACGAGGGGTGGGGTGGGGGGGTGGGGTGTTGATGTAAACCAAAGGAGTCGATGGGAGGATGAATACCTCAAGCCAAGCAAAGGGAATCGATTAAGTTTAGAGATGGGTGTCTGGAGAAAAATCAGGGATGGCTTACTGTCATTGCGAAACGTGATGAATTTGCGTCCACTCTCGTCCGAACTAGACTGGACTCCCTGCGGGAAGAGAGAGACAGAGAGAGAAAGAAATTTAGATATCTAAACTGCCTATTTCAGTAAATTAACATGTTTCGTTTGGCAGTTTGCTAGAACTTCACATAATAAACATGAAGCTGCTTAAATTGTGACATTTCTAAAAGTCACAATGAATAGAAAAGTCCTATTCATTGCACAAAGTGGAAACGACTGAACTGCAAGGCTGTCAGAAAAACAACCAGCACTCCCCAGAACAGCTTTTTGTACCTAGGCCAATATAAATTAATAATAAATATTACTGAATACTGAATGGTGATGCATGTTTGTTGTAACAGTAGCGGTTAATGCTTTACAGATTTTACACATAACTCTGGGATTAAGAACAGTTACTACATTAAAAAAAAAAAATAAAAAATTGCATTTTACAGACTAGTAGTCCAAGCAGTAACACGGTATACGTGCACAGAATACCGATATTCTGGATTAGCAAACCGGTATATACTAAATATTCTGCTCTTCCAGAGTACTATAAATACATCAACAAGTTTCTGTTTCAAACATCAGTATTTGCTGATACTGATATAATTCAGATATCACTGTGTATCCCTAAAAGTATGATAAACCATGCATCCACTCTACCTGCAAAAGCTACTCTTCAAACACATTGTAGGTAATTAGCTGTGATATGTCAAGCAAAATGTCCGCAAGTGCTTTTTTTCCCCTTAGTAATCTGAAGTGGAAAGTGGAAAAACTTCAAAAGACTGTAAGATTTTTGATAGCTAGTGCAGCCCAGTACACATGTATGTAGTTGTATGTTGTAGTTAATTGTAGTATATGGCCCAGAAACCACACTGAGAACGTTTCTTCATGTTTTGTTCTTCTGTTGGTATCTGAGTTGTACAGAGCGTACAGCCTTATTACCTAGGCCTCACCACAAGTATTTCAAATGTACAAATGTTGCTGACATACTGTGCATATGACATGATGAATAAAAGACTTAGGCTTTTTTGACTTTGACTTCCTCCGAGACAAAACGGTGGCTTAGGCGAGCGGCCCTGCAAGAGGCAACAAAACCACCGGCACTTTATGTGGTGACAGCCACACTACAGAATCCTGCAATTAGGGGGATTCTGGCTCGCACAAACCCTCAGAGGCCTGAGCGCGGTGCCAACTCCAAAAACAAGCCTCCAGTTGACAGGAGAACAGCACACGCATACTCAAACACACTCAGGAATCCAAGCACTAGCAGCTGATCCAGAATCAGGCAATTTGTGCACAGCACTTGCGTGAACGAGACAGTTATGACTGGTCTTAGAACAGCAGTTAAAGGTGTACCTTTATTCGAGTCAAAACAAATGAGCTTGCGTGCCAGGAGCAGACAGGGGCAGAACAAAACAGGAGGAACCTATACGCTACGTGTCAGATCAAGACCGATGTGAAAAGAATTTTTTAGAAAACTAAATAAACAAAAGCTTGCATACACGACACAAAGAGCAAACCAATTAGAGAAGCTCCCTAAAAGAATAGGAGGATACAAACTGCTGAATGTCATTGCTTTCTAGTGTGGTCCCGTATCTCAGATCTAATCGCCTTTATCGTGCCATCTTGATTTGAGGAAGTTGTTTGACAAGACAGGAAGGAATAAGTTAACCCTCTCAAGAGATATGCCTTCTGGCAAAGCCTGAGAAACTTGCGACAATGTTTTTTAAGCGTCGCCAGTGCTGGGTAACGTACAACAACATATAATGACAGTAATATCGGTATCAGCAGATATTAGCTCTAAAAAGATATTGACTTTCAACGGATGTTTAGATTTGACCAATATTTGAAAAGTGTATGCCTTATTTATTCTACTCAGGATAAGCAGAATGTTTACTGGTTTAAAATATCTGTATTTTGTACCATTTACAATAAATAAATGCTACATTTCTCTGTAACGCTACTCCAGGTGGATCCCATTCAACTGTATGGGCATCAACAGAAAGGTACATGAAAAATACTGTAATGTTTAATTTCCATATTGATATATCCCTATTCATCTATGCTGATACAGCCATGTCACATCAGAACACTACTTTTTCACTTTTAGCAGTTAAAAATGAAACTTTTAGCAGTTAATTAATTTTCCAAAGTTAGCCGTAATATAAGTAATTTGCTGGATGCTGATAGTTTTGAGATGCTACAGTAACAAAAACTTACGGTTACTATTTATACTGGCAACCAAAGGGAACAAAAATAAAAGGATGTCCAACACTGTAAAAAGTGCAACCTAAAAATACTTCATATTACTTCAAGCAACTGAAAAAAATACTTTCATTGAAAGAATAATTTGTTCAAAGTACTTTTTTAGGTTGACCTAGTTCATTTGCTTGTAACAACATGAAGTAAGTTGGACCAATGGAACGCTTTTAACAGTGTATATTGCACAGCTTAAGGTTTAGGTTATCTGGTTACTGAGAAATCCTGCTTTGTTAAATGTCCCCTAGGTTAAGGTTTATGATACTGCATGTAGTTACATTTGGTCTGATTTTAAGACATTTTAAAACAAACCAAACAGTCCAATTAAAACAATTAGGTATTTCTAGGACACTGTTTTAGCATACATTAGCAGCACTATAGAAGCACAGGTTCATTAACTTTATAAATGCAATCCTAACTAGCATACAATTTGGTGCTGTATGTTTTACAATTGGGATATAAAAACTTACAGCAATGTCGCCCAGCAGCAGCACTACAGTGGTATTAAATGTTTCAGCCGAATACTGCTTAAATTACAAACGTCTGTGCTTGGCACACCAAAAGCTGCAATAAGTCATACCTTCCCACTGCCATGTCTACGGAAATAAGAAAATCTTGCAACACTAAATAAATCCCAAACAATCTGGCATGAGCACCAGCAATCCAGCTAGTTGCTCCTTCCTTAGTCATCCATCTCACACTTGTCATTTTTCTGCTAGCTGTGGGACTAAGTGCTTCAAAGGTGCACTTTGCGAGCAGTACATCAAGACGATAGCCAAGCCAGTCATTTTCGGACAGTGCACAAAGAGAACGGGGGGAGGAGGAAGGAAAAAAAAAAAAAAAAAAGAAGAGTCATCCAAAGCACTATAAACCTGTTTGGACCGGAACCCTGAACCTTCATCCTAAAGTTTGGTTTTTCCCTGTCTGGTGGCCTTCCATTCCCTCAGCAATCATCTCATCTCTCCAAACACGTAAATCAACTGTGGTTTTCCCCCTGTGCACTCCGCTGGGAATCCCTTCAACCACACATTAAAGACACAAGATCAACATCAGGGCTGCCAATTTTGGCTCAAAGCTTTTGGCACTGTTGGACTGCAGTGTCTACAGCTCCGACGCTAGTTATAAATTGACTTCACTACTGTAACTGCTGCTGATATGGAGCTGCAAATTGGAACAAACATCACAAGCACTTTCAGAAGCAAAGTACTTTTGATTAGGGCTGTAAATCCCTCGCCTTTCAGTAATTCAATTTGTTTCTGGTTATTTAGGAAATGTTTTAATGTATTATAAAATCTTGCATTTCAACATTTAGACCATTTTGGACACATATGTAACTTTTTCCCGTGTTTTAGGAACGCACTGATATGGCAACCTTAGGCCGATGCCGGTATTCTTCATGTACGTCTGCCAATGCCAATACAATAATGTAGAAACTGGGACTAAATCTCTCTCTGGATTAGTATTACAGGTAATATAACTCTTACTGCTGCCAAACTGAGCACAAAGAGTTGAAACACCTTCAAACAAACAAGACCTAAACCTTTGCATAAGACTGTACTGAAATTGTTTAATTGATTCTAACAGGTAAAATTAGACATGGCACACTGCTATCCATAACAGGCCTATAAGAGAAGATATAGGCCTGTGGAGAAGATAATTGAGGGGGGGGGGGTGTCATATTTTCAAAATTTCATATTCAATCCTATAAACAAGTGTGACACAATGTTAGTAGCTATGTATTCCCTCTTGTGGCTTCATAGCGAGTTCTTTTAGATGCTCATCTGACGTGAAGGGCTTCATTTAAAAAAAACAAAAAAACAAGCGAATTACAAAACTTCATAGCTCTTAAGGAAAAATACTGAAGTATCCAATATCCACAATCAAAATGTTATCAGAATACAGAAAAAAGTGGCACCGTCTCATCTGTAGCGAAGCCGATTTATCTCTTAATTCATCGACTGATCTGTTGTCTTTGTTGGTACATTAGTTGCTAGATTAGGAGAGCGGGAGAGCAAAAATTAATTCTTGGAGTTTAACACGCATTTTAAGAGGTCAGAGATCACTCCAGTAACCACTCCCCAATGAACAGGCGTCGTTACTTAATGGCGCATTTGTCCATTTCTCAAGGATGACATGTTGACCCCCCCCCACCCAGACTCATTCCTGTCCCCAGGCTCAGATCTCCACCAGATGGGATCTAAACACAAATACCCAGGCAAAAAAGACATTAGGAAGACCACCATGGCTGAAGTGAAAACAAGTTGACTATGGTTTAACGCTCATTCACATCCATGGGCCATGCGAAGATGTATTTTTCAACTAAACAAAAAACTGAAAGAAGCAACTGTCCCACAAGGAGCTATAAATAAACTGGCTACGGCTACCTCAGGTTTATGTCTACTATGCACTGATATGAAATCTTGGCCTATGATTTCCAATATACCACATTTAATTCTACAGACGGGATACATAAACATGAATTACATGGGATGATCTTGATAATTAACACTTTGTTGTGGCACAGGATCACACTATAAGAGGAAAGCATATTGTGACAATTTTCTAATG
This sequence comes from Semaprochilodus insignis, assembly GCA_034552555.1. NCBI lineage: Eukaryota > Metazoa > Chordata > Actinopteri > Characiformes > Prochilodontidae > Semaprochilodus > Semaprochilodus insignis. Next base: position 5,716,483 of record CM067494.1, read on the forward strand.
TAATCAATCACAATAATGAAAAATATCACCCAGCTTTAACACAATATCATCATCATCCATATGGTTTTTGATTTATTTTAAAGTCACATTGAAAATTTTTGATTAATCACTTTTTTTTAAATTAAAAACTTTTTCATGTCAATACTGGGACACAGGGTTGTAGTCTGTAGGCAGGGCCTTGTTTTAGCCACGCCCCTGCTTTTTAGAGCAGGAAATGAGCCTGCATATTTGTCTCTCATGGCCACTTCCCATTGTTTGAAACAAATGTATTTATTTTTTAAGACATTTTTACACTTACGTCAACTTTTTTGTATGTTGTAATGATGATTTTATGTCTGTATAACTGTTCAATCCTGTTTTTGCTATTTATGTACTGTTATGGGCGTTTTTGAATTCCGCAGAAAATTAGCTAAAATTGTCACTACTGAAACGTCTGGCGAAGTTTGAACCAATTTGGCAGAATGAGCCATATACGTCACTATAACGATGTGTTTTCAAATGACTAATTAGAACAGTGATACTAAAAGTCATTTGTTGAACATTTGTTATAAATTGAAACTATCAACATAAATACATGCTTCAATACATTCACCTACACACACACACACACACACACACACTTGTAACTAATCTGAATGATCATTGCTGGCAGGTCAGCGCAGTTCCAATATCAGACTGATATTTAAGTTCTCCCTTATTTATCAGCAGTTAAAATAAGCAGTTGCAGACATCTATTCCGCATTCTTAATTTACGGCTGTGGAAAAGATGGGGCCAAGCACCCAATTCTTCATTTGGCATCCAAAATTAGGTGAAAGAGTTGAGGCTGCTCTAATAGGCCCTGCCATGCCGTCCTGGGGTTTTATTCCACACCATGAACGCAGCAGGGTCCTGCGGGTCGTGACAGCCTGAGCACACCTGCAGCCAATCAGAGGGCCCTGCCTGGCCGTTGACCACAGCCTCACACCTCAGGGCTGCGGCTGGTTTGTTGCATACGCGCATTCGGGAAAGCAGGAAGGGGGAGGAGGGGATGAGGGGTGGCACAACACCTCCTAACAAGCCTGTCACACTCCCCCAACACCCTCTCAACGATTCCTCCAGTTTATGGCCCTCTGCAACGAGCAACAAGACGCCCCCCTTCCCTCTTTTCCTTCCCTTTGTTCCTGTAGTGAAGCTGGTCCTGCTGGGAGGAGAGACCGGGGCTCATTGGCCTCTCTGATGTCCTTGCCTTCGGTGCTCCCTAATAGCCCCAGCAGTCATTTGGCATCCTAAAACTTCAAATGGACAGTTTGGACTAAGGGTAGGGAGGGGGGGGGCAGTGCTGTAACTGGGGTCCATAAACTCGCAGCATCCCATGTGGCAAACGAGCAGAAATGCTGCCCGTGAGGTAGAAAGAAACGAGGTCAGTCGCCGGTCAAACAAGAGTCCTAGCACTTTATTAGGCCTTATTAAGAGAATGTGAGGGAGGGAAAGGCGACTGTGTGTTTGGAAAAAGCTTAGCCTTTTGCTTAATGACCTGGCTCATTAAATACCACATGAAAAGCTGAGAACACATGATGAGCCCAAGCAAGCCAACATTAACACTGGATCATCAGCAAAGCAGATTTAAAGCAAATTATCAGTGAGTGATTAATCTAAAATATCAACTCTAATAAAGTGTTACTACAACCGGTACATACTGTATATGGTATGTATATATATACATCGAAGTACTCATGGTACTTTTAAAGTCGCACAGCTGACAGCCATCCTAAACAGTTCTAAATGCTGTTAATGCAGTTAATCTATGAAATCAGAGGAAGGATGTGATGTACTTTTCTCTAGTTTAATGTATATCAGTATGATCAAACGGTGTCATAAACACGTTCATTTGAGATTACTTAATAACTTGTATGAGGTAGCCCAATGAGTTAAGTTTTCATCATACTAATGGGTGATGTATGCTTCCATTACCCTCATAGCTACAATAGTCTCGTAGCTATAGAGCAAAAAAAAGCTAAAAAAGCATCAAACTTCGGACACCAAACACATCTCAGCTTGAAAGTGGTAGCAGCATCCTGACAAGTTCTCCCCATGCAGGTGGACGATAATGAATATGTTATGAGATGACGCCACTTTGTAACAGAGAAAATAGCTGTAATTCCAACAACATGTTTCAGCAACTGAGAAAAGTGGTTTCTGTGAGGGAAATTTCTCCCTCTGCGTGAACTTGGCAGACCGTTTACACGGTCAAAAAGCACAAAAAGCTACACAACGCATTAAACGAAAGGGAAAAGCCTAAAAAGCATAATAGGCCCCCTTTAAGATGTAAACAGCGTCATTCCGTGTGGTTTAGAGTGGACTCGAATGTCTATACAGTACACCAGGAACCATGGTCAGCGTGGTCAGCGCCAAGATGAACAGTTTGCTGTCAAGTGTCACACGTCCAAAGGGCCTACGGTCACTCCACCTCCACCCCTACCGCAAAATCTGCAGGAACTGTGTGAGAATATTCAAGCTGCATAGGATGGATTACCACAGGACACCATTAGGAACCTCTACAACTCCTTGCCGAGACGTCTGGCATGTTGAGTTAGCAAACATGGCGGCCCAACGCCATACTGAGGGACATATTTCTGTATGTGTAGCTCAATAAATATTGCCCATATCAGTCTAAATTTATCATCATTTATTGATCCTGGTAACCTTTATCTTCCTTCCCAACAGCACTGCAATCCCACACTTCATTCTGGGTGCAAGAACTCTTTCAAAGATGAAGGTAAATGTGACTCATATTCAGTTACGAAGTACCATGTGTGACATCTGTTAACATACAAAGGTTCTTCGTGCTTGTTTAATAAGAAACCTAAATATTCTACACAATATTCTAACCTGATATCCACAATATAACCTTAATAATCATATTTATAATTAGTTGGTAGTTTGTTTAGGTTGGTGTAGCCTATAATTTAGGACCATCGTTTCTACTGTACACATTTTTGAACTAATTAGATGAGAAAGATTGTATGAAACAATGTGGTAGGGGTGTAACAACACTCATCTTAGGATGCAATTAGATTCACTATTCTTACAGTGCTTTCAACTAAAACTGAATCAAGTCAAATTATGGCTCTAGTCAAGTTGTTGACCACAGAGCTGAAAGGCAGTGCAGGAGTGAGGTCCTGAAACAGTGCAGTTACACTACATGGCATAATTCATAAAATGTCCACCCTCCACCGCGCACAGTCACAGTTCTGCATCATGATATCACAATTTCACAATGCACCGTTACACCCACATCATGTGGCACATGAAAGATAAAGAAAACAATATGTATAATGTCGGCGCTTCTTTAAATGATCCCGATATTCAATAAGCTAGACTGTTTCACCCCTTTCCCCCCTTAAAAGATGTAATGGACCGGTATGTTTCCATGGCTGTGCCCATATTGTGCAGACTCATGGCAGAAGGACGTGCCTGGACAGACATCAGCAGCAGGTGAGGGCTGATAGATGTGTGCTTCCTGTAGCACCAAAACCTGCTGTTAGCCAGGTGTTCCGTCTCCCCTCTGAATAATAACAGCAATTAAATCATCAGAGGAAGAGAAGCTTCAGAGAAAACAGCCTCTCATCCTGAACTCTCTCTCTCCACATTTCTTTCTTCCTGTTTCTCTCTTTTCACACCCTTCCAGCACACCTTCTGCTTTCGCCCACAAGCAGCACGTGCATCTCCTACTAGGACTGCACAATGTATCGTTTGATTACGCTAATCACAGTCTCGATCTTCTCGGCACTGTTATCAGCACAGATGTCTGGAATGTGTTCATTAGCTAATCACTGAATGTTTTATTTCACGCTGTGAGCATCCTGACCAATCACAGATGTTCCTCAGGTTCCTCAGGCATTCACACCATCTAAAAAAAAAGCATGAATAATGAAGAAATGCACGTCCACGTTCTATAAATGGTCCAAAAATTAGATTTATAATATTACATTTCATTATATTCCAGGTTAATTCATGAGACCAGTGTCTTGTGTTCCAGAGCAGACTCAAATGTGTTATTCTGTTAATGTGTTCTAGATAATTATTACGCATGCTGATTGTTAATTAAAGTTTTGCTGGATGTGTCGCTGTCCCATTGTGTTCAAAAGGTGCCTGGGTTTACATGGGCCTGCTCCCCCCTCCGCTCCGCTTGGCATCCAACCTAACACATGAAGTTAATTTAATGAGAACACTGCCAGCAATGTTACAAGTGGAGATGGTTCTTTTTAAATTCCCCATTAGCAGTAACCCATATGGAGACAACTCCAAACAAACCGGCACAGACTACTTTTTCAAACGGGGAAGTATTTGTTTGATCCTCAGGCTCCCAAACCCCGGCTCCACACCCCCACAACTCCTTGAACCTCGGAGAGGAAGAGGGAGGGTCGGGGTGTGTGGTGGTGGGGGGGTGTGCCTCTGAATGTTTTCCCCCCCTCAGAAAAGAAACATGTATTCTATCATCTCGCATTTGCCGAATGGAAGACAGGCCTCATAGGGATACTTTGGTGACACTGATTAATTAGGGTAAAATTGCTGCTGGTTTTGGGTGGAATGAGGGCAAAAATGGGAGAAGCGGGGGGCTATCGGAGCAACTACTAATCTTGAAGCCCTGGGGGGAAACAAGGGCTTGCTTAATTAGCAAGCAACATTTGTTGGACTTATGTGTAAAGTTCAAGCCTCACCCCTCCTCTCTAAACCCTCCTCTCCCTCCCTCCCTGCACCCTCCTCCTTTACAAATCTCCCCAGCTTTTCAGAACTGGTGGGTTGGTACCTGTTTATAAGAAGATCAGCTCCATATGGCTGCCAGATGATGCCCAGAGCAAACAGCATAAATAAATATCAAAACAAAACGAAAAGAAACATCATAAATCATGAACAACCAGCCTTCCCTAGTGCTGCTGGGAAACCAAATTAGCAGCCTCCTCGAAAACAGATTTAAAAAAAGAGAAAACTATCATTGACAATTTTTAAGGCTTCACAATATGTTTGTTCATCACTGTTGTGATATGGGCCTTTGCAACAGTGATATCACAGAAGGCGACAATGTGCAGACCGATCTAACCCAAGAACAATGTTTCGGACTGTGTACTTTGAGCACTTTCACCAATCCCCTCTCAATCATTAGGGTATAAAAATGTATAATTAACAGATAAAAACTTTACAAAATTACTAAAAAATATTTTTTGCGGAGGTTTTTTTTCCTTTTTCCTGTACAGTTACCATTGTAGAGATAAAAACGTTTTGCTCCAACAGTGAAGGTACTGTGAAGTAGAGGTCTGCGCAGAACTGATCGCGACTCTTGTCCCGCAACAAATACATTTCAGCCCTCTCCCACTTCCAGTCCTGTACAAGAGTAAATGACATCCAATATTTGACATACTCTATTCACAAATAAACAAACTTCTCCTGAAATAACAATGACCGTCATATAGGGGTGGGCGATATTACAATTCATTGCCGTTATCATGATAAATGATGTCACAACATGCTTTCAGTACTTAAAGTACCCTGACTGACTACATGTTTAATTACAAAGTGGAAACAACTAGACTATTTAACTGGGTTAAGTGCAGCGCAGCTTGTAAAACAGTGAATAACAATCATGGTAGTTGTATGTTTATTACTATTCTTATTATTACAACAAAATTCTATACATGGCCCAACAGATTCTATTTTGTCTGTTACTATTCTCTTAGAAATCTCTCTTGTTAAATCTCTTAGAAATACTAAACATGGTAACACATATCACGAAAAAACCTTATCTTGATATTACATTTTTGCCATATTGTCCTTCCCTACTGCCATATGTCAGTCTTGCCATGTTGGCTGACTTGTAGTTTACTGGCCTTTCTTTAGGAGTACTTTCCATAGGTGGGGTCGATGGATCATCTAAAGACTTCCCCCCCCATTTCTGTAGCACAGTAATGCAGTTCATGCACTGTTCACACTACATCATAGATACAATACAGAACAAGTTAATCACTTTTGTATTGATTATTCAGCTATTTACAAATGCACTGTGCACTGGATTGTTTAACTGCCTGCTCCTGCCATTACACTGAAATTCAGTCCGGGACCGAAGATATTCTTGTGGAACCCGTAAGTAGGAGTCGAATGGGAATGCAGACCTCTATTGTGAGGCATAACACAGTACAATCAATACTAAGAATTTTTTACATACCCTTTATTTTACATATGAAAAGCTGCCCATTACACTGTATGACTGGACCAAATTTCATAATGACTAGACCAATAAAAAAATATACAAAACTATTTGGAATTTTAGAAGGTTTTTTCCTTCTCCTATAAAGTTACCAGCAAGTCCCAAAAACGACCAACCACTGGGTTATAGTTATAGTTAAAAAGGACAGACACAGTAAAAAAAATAAATGAACTGAAACATAATGCATAGGCAAAAGAGTCTGGCCTTGAGCTACAGAGCAAAACATTCCCTCCCAGACTAATTAATCCATCCTACAGAACAGGAAGAGCAAGAAGAAGCTTCAGCAGGCCTAAAGGGGTTAAAGGTGGAAGTTGTAGCACTCCATCAAAGAGCTTGCGCTGTATTATAATATTGCTTCTCAGATCTCCCTGATCGGATGATGTTAAGCTGCTCCCACTGGGCTTGTTCCACTGCTCTATGAAAACAAACAAAAACCCCAAGATCACTTATCACTGTTTGTCCAACAAATTGCCCGAACTGTGAGAGCAATGATGGCGCAAGCCCGGATCTGAAGGAACCTTGTGCTCTCTAGTATACTCCATTGAGACTAATAAGACAATGAAAAACGTGGCAACTAATGGAGGACAGCCCATCACAGTTGGTCGGGTCCATTTAATTTTATTTTCCTCTGCACAGAGATTTGGCAGGAAGCAAGAGAAAGACTAGAAATTAAAGGCCAAGAGAGACCGAGACGACTTCTGAGACACTGTGTGAACTCTAGCACATTAGCCCCTTAGCTCTAGAAGAGTCCTAAGCAGTCTCACCATCTGTCCGTTTTTTGCAGAGCTGGGCTGCCCGAAAATTCCCCTTTCCCCATTTTCCTATTTCAAAGTACACCTTCAAAGTACTCCCACTTGAGGAAACCTACAGATGGGTATCATTTGAAGGTGGGGGGGAGAACAAAAAAAAAGTGGCTCAAAGAGAGCATCGCTATTCATGCGTATTCATCAGTTCCCAGATTAAATTACATCCACCTTAACAAATCCGTGCAATATGACCAAAAAAAAAAAAAAACTAAAAAAACAACCAAACAAACAACTCGAAGCAACCTAAAAGGAGAGTTTCAGCTGAACGTTCTATGATGCCCACCCAGAACTAAAGCTGACCGCCCATGCTCACGAGTCCAGTTTGTCCAAAGAGGGAGGAAATGAGCACCTTTTTGCATTTGGCTTGACAAATCTGACCACAACTGTGCTCTGACCAGCAACCCCACCATGCTGTTCTCATTATCCCAACATGTGTCTCCCATTTCGCGTTCCCAAAAGGAGTCATTTTCTGGGACAATCGCCTTTGTGTCCTTTATCGGAGACCTACTAATGCTAATTAATCACCACATTTTTTTCATGTTTCTTTCAAGTGGGTTCAGGACCCACACAACTATCAAATCAGGACTGCGGAATTCGTTTTGTATGCCTTGAAGGTTTGCAGTGTCGTCCTTTAGGAGTCATTAATGAAGAAAGGCTACACAATCCTATAATTTAAGGAAGTGATCCAAGGTAAAATATTAACTAGTCAGCAATACAGCACTGTCTAAACCTCTGAGACCATACTGTTTAGACACTAGGTCCCTAATCTAAACCACTTTAGTTTGACCAGACCTTTTCTTAACGCATGATCACTAATGAATTGAATAAATCCACATTTATTAAAGGTAAATTCCAGCATTCGTGCGGCACACTCATAGGGAATTTGCATGGTCGCGTTCCCTGCTATTGCTACATAGCTGCAGGTGGTCATATGGCACCAATGAGGCACGTATCAGTTACCCAGATCTCTGCAATTACACTCGACTCAGAACAAGTATTTATCTTGACGGCAATTACAAACATCCTCATACTTGAATGTAATTCCAAACATGAGAGTGGCCGGGAGAAGCTTTGATGGTTTCAAGAACCCTCAGCCATCTTGATGAAAAGGAACAGTGTTGATGTTGCGCTCTCATGCATATCAGTGATGAGCTCCGAACAGTAGTCCTAAATTAGGGCTAATCAAATTCACCATTTAAATTACATAATAACAAATCGTGCTAATGGCCACACATTCCTTAGGAAGAGGCCAAGAAGAGTTGTGCTAATGTCTATTTTAAATCTACACCAAAAAAAAAAAGAAGCAAATCATCAAATCTTTATATCTTAAAGTTAGGGCACGACCTTTGAGAACGCTATAAAGCTAATTTCACTACACTACACTATAAAGTCCATTATTCACAACATACCAGGCATTACTTCATTAAGAACAACAGTTTTGAGACTTTAGGTCTTGATGTTGGCCCATTTCCATATCTGGCAGGGTTACTGTGGTTCCTTGGAACGTGCGAATGCTGCCATTCAATCCTGGTGTATGCCAGATTAAGTGGACTGAGACCCACGGAGACGACTGGCTTCATGTCTGCTTCCAAACGAACTGTGATGCGGTTTGTTTAAAGTATAAACACAATACGGACCACAGACGTCTAAACGGACCAAACGCAGTAATGGCCTCTCTGTAGGCACCTTCAAACAGACAGATATTTCTGAAGCTGTTATGACGCACGTGAGCTCTCTGTGAGCCCTGAATTGGTGTTCATATTGTCGCTGTCCAGAGAAAAGCATGTATCTCCATTTATGTCTAATTTCTATTTTTCTGTGTCATTGAAACCGGGCTGCTTTCCTTCACATCGTGTCAGAATTCCAAGAAGAATGAGCCAACAGAAATGCTCCAGTATCACTGGGAATAAGGCCTCTTTACATGACCTTACATTGAACATCAAGAGGGTTTTTGCCTTCTCTTGTAAAGTTAGAGGTTTGGAGATTTGTCTTTGGACAGCGATGATGACTATGTAAGGTATAATTTGGCTCCTCTGAAGCAGTAGTAAAAAGTGTTTTATATATACCCACATAACTGCCCACAACAATGACATTATGTGTTAATGTGCCAGATTTTCACTGTTTTATGAAAGCATCAAGATTCATGAGACCATGTATGCTTAGACATTTACCCGGCCTCGGTGTGGAAAAGGCACGGTTCCACGAGACCTGCTGCTCTAGAACAGGGAAAAGTGGAAGCGACATATTTTGTTATATTTGTAATTGGATTTACTACTTCTGGTCTGAGTAGCAACAACATGGCTTGCTTAAAAAGGAAAGCTGATGGCAAAAACAGTGTTTAAAGACAAATGAACAGAGAACTTTGCTCCCTCTCCCCATTTGACGATCAAATTCATTGCGTCTCATCTGTTCAGACTCTGTGGCGCTCATCAAAATGGGAATGTTAAGCATCACTGCCCCGCGAAACAAAACAATCACTTTGAATAAACCTACTCAGAAAACCCAGTTCTGAGGACCGTTAAAGTAAACCCACAGCTCAATATGGAATGTCCACCACAGACTGAGTCCATCAATGATGGCACAAGAGTGTAAACTTTATTTTCTTATTTTAATTGAAATTATTTTATTTTATTTTTTTTTAACATTATAAAAAGTTTTTCTTCTATAAAAAGTTCCTTCTGTGGTTTAAGATTTTATTCTTTAATAACGATTTTTTTACCACACAATTTTAAAATGGCCATAAAAGTGTGTTCAATCAGTTTATGTTAAAATACACCCGATAAGTCTTATTTTATTGCTTTTGTGGCCTGAATCACACCTTAATCATCTTGTGATCTCAAGATAAGTGGTGATCAAGAAAGCGATAGATCAAGATAACAAGAACAGCAAGTTGTGATCTTGAGAAACCAACTTCTGTTATTCTGACCTTACATGACAGTTAAGTTGTGGTCTCCAGAAAGCAATCCATAAAATTACGTCTGCCTCATGGCCTCTCTGGACATCCACGGAAATGTGATGTAAATGGACCCTTATTTCTTTTAGTAGAACATCACAAGAAATACAGGTATATAAAAGCCACAAGCTCGGTTAAGCAGTACAATGAAGCATGCCACCAAAAGTTTGGTGGATATTATCCCAATTATTCTTGCCGTGCACGCACGCACGCACGCATGCACACACACCATAAAATCTGTCCAATTAATTGTGACTGTTTTTTAATTATATGACATGTGTTTACATCTTTTGATTTAGTGCGAAGCAATAAAATAAAATGAGAATAAAATTACTTGATTAACAAATCATGCTACTGTTACTCTCCATACTTAAGTACATTTGAAGGTAAATACTTTAGTACTTTTACTCCAGTGGAGGTTTAAAGGGAGGAGCTTCTACTTTTACTGGAGGAATATTTTACCCGGGGTTTGTGTACTTTGTCCACCACTGCAGACAACATTTCACAAAAGTACAAAACACACATTCCTATCACACACACACACACACACACACACACACACACACACATTACATATCTGTAAACTTTACACTGTGCAGAGTCACACTGCTGAGTGCAGCACTCGAGGGTGTAGTAGCAGATTAAGTTGAGACATATAAAAATGGAGTACAAGAAGAAGCACTAGTCTGAGACATTAACTGCAGAGGAAGGAGTGCTGGGTGATATTTTGCCAAGATAAAAAAAGTACAATACAGAAAGAAGAACACAGTGAGAAAAATGTGTTCTCCAGGATGGACTACAATAGCCACTCCGATAAATCAAATTAGCAGCAATTAACTGTAATATGTGAGACATTAATTTGAAGAAACAGTGACTTTGATCCTCCCGATGGTACATGCCTCAGGAAAAGAGCTCACAGGACGAAACGAACCGACTCTACTCGTACATGTGGACTGCACGGTGGATTATCTTGAGAGTTAAAGAGCTGGAGAGCACTAGGAGAGACAGGATGAGAGGTCACAGAGGCTAGGCCTGATGAGAGGCCTCGATGGCAGTTGATCAAATGCCGCAGGGCAGTCTGGCTTGATGTTTCCTCGCTCTGTTTTGCTTAATGCTTTTCCTGTTTTACTCCAATCAGCATTTGTCGCAGCCAGGCCCTTTGGAAATGCAACCACATGCTATGACATTAGTGCTTAAGAACTTACTGGCTCGTTTTTGTAAACAGATCCTTTTCGCGCACAGTCTAGGTGCTCTGTTGGTCTTACTCAAGAATTTCTTCATGCACACGCACTCCAGCACAAAACATGGGTCTCATGCTTGTGCTAGTTACAGCACAAAACAAATCACCAAAGCAGTGAAGAATGCTCCAGCTGCCCTCACGAGGGACACTGACAAGTGTGAGTAATGCACACATATAACACTTATGCCTTTAACAGAAAGCTGAATTCCTTGTTGGACAGCCTGATAGCTTTTCCAGCTTCTCCAAGGCTCCAAGTGGTAGGTGCCCCTTCGTGCTGATCTATGACCAAGGTCTGGCCTCAAGGATGAGAAGAGGGACCGAAAAACTCAGTCCTGCTCTCTTCGTCATTCCACAACAAGGCAGCCTTCACAGGTGCCTGCTTACACACTTCTGCTCCCTGAACCCCGTGAAGCATCTTAAATGGATTTAAGAGCCTCTCGCTGCTGGTCAGCACACGACCAAGGCTGACCTTCAGTGCTACTGTGCTATACAAGAATGGGGGGGCTCCCACATGAGTCATTTGATTCTACATCTGGTGCGTCCAGCTTCAGGCCTGGAGGGCCAGACAATTTGGTGCTTTCCCTGATCAAACATAGCAGTTAGTTACTGGTAGGACTGCACAATTTGTTATCATTTGGTATCGCTACGTTGATCTTTGCAACAGACCTGCAATAGACTTAGTTGGCCATATCAGGGACTCATAAATCTAAGCAGATTTCCTTTTGGGAAAACCTAATGCTGTTTTTCGAAGATAACTTCTAGAGCATCTTGCTCGATATGTAACACAGATTAAATTGTTCTAGAAGTGAGGCTGTTGAGCTGTGCTGGTTGAACACACCTGGGGGGAGACTTGGAGCATTAAGGGAGGTAAATATTAGGGATGAGATCGGACAACAGAAGAGGAAAAAAAAAATCATGATGCAAACGCCTGACTAAACTTTCCACAAAGCTGTACTTTAAATTTCATTCTGAATTAGAAAAGCTGCTAAAAGCTCCGCGGGCAAAAAGTTTAAATAACAAAAAATGAGCAGTGTTGCATAACTGAGTCGTGTTGTGGTCAATGTATTTCTTCCTTTGAAGAAGCAGAACAATTATGAACAGCTCAGTTCTTTAAGACTGTGTCCAATTGGTATCAGTACTGGCAGATACTCATGGTTGTGCTATTAGCATTGGTAAACGTAAAGGTCATATCAAGCCACCCCTAGTGAATATTACACCTGTACAAAATGTTGCCCCTGTTTGGGAGAACGTTTTAGGACATTTGTGGATCACAGCGTCAGATATCAGACAAAAAGTTTACATCCATTGACAGGGCTAAGATAAGCGGCAACAGATAACACGACCTCGGAAATCTGTGGCATCCTCAAGTCCATTCATTTTGACCCCAAATTAAAGATTGTGATCTATTACAGCCTCATATTTACGTAACAGCATTATTATTATGCTCTTCTATTTGGCAAAGATTGGGCTGTAACTTATGTCATCACTGAATCCACTTCAGTGTTAGAAACCTTTAGAAGACTACCAGAGAAAACACACACAAACAAACTGGGGAAGTAAAACAACAACAAAAAATAGCAATACACACAGAGACACACACAGAGACACACACAGAGACACACACAGAGACACACACAGAGACACACACAGAACCACCTACCAACAACTGTCTACTACACTGATTCTACTACACCCGGCACATGCCAACGTCACATCAGGACTCACTCGTGTTTTACTGCACTATCAAGATGTATCCTGCCCACGGTATATATTGATGTAAAATCACAATATAAAGTATTCCACTCTCTCTGGGATTGTGGGTCTTTGAGCCACAATATCACCAAACTGAGCTGGAAACTCCTGATCTCCACATTCAGTCTGACACTGTATAAATCGAAACCTTAGCTTAGTTAACATCTTTGTTAATGTATACTTTTATCTCGTTCGCAATGTTGACTCTAATTCACCTTATGAGAAAGGTGTAAACACAGCAGGTAGATACTTCAGTAAACACGCCCAGACTTGTCCGCTAAAGTGGAATGACATGAGAGCAGTTCAACCTCAAAGTTTCCTCAGAGCCTTTCATTTGGACTTCGGGGAACCTGGATTAATTGTTCCTAGTGATTAAAATTGGGAAAATACCCACTTAACATTCTGAATGCAGGCTGACTGTGACACAGTGGACCGAGTGGGCCGGTGGGGAAGAAGAGACACCACGTCTGTTCGCCAAATTGCACAGTGGGCAGACCTGCCAGATGACATTACTGAACAATAAATGTCTTCATGGGGAGGATGAGGGCTTGTGGGATTTGGAGTCTTGTATTTCATGCTATAAGAATGCACTACCGCCCTGGGCCTTCCAGAACTCGCCGACCATGAAAAAGAGAGGAACTGCTCCACTTCTCTAATGGAAAACACAGTGCATGTGCTAAATAAGGTAGATGATCACAAATGCACTCACGTAGCTGCCAAATGACCCACGTTTTTAAAAGAAACACACACCTACAGGCCTAGTTATGATTCTGCGGCTTCACACAGGACACGCCGATCAGAAAAAAGTGATTTGCCAATTTAATCAAGATGACGCAGGTTCATATAGCTTAACATTCCAGCAGATTCATGATAAATCGTGTTACAAGGCACTTTTCTCAGTCTATTGTGGGCATAGGCTACTTCTAGAAAACTGCACAACTGCATGCATGAACACATATTTTAGAAGCTCATTTTGTCCATTTTAACTTCGTGATATATGTAGTTCTACCTCCATATATTGTGATCTTGTACTGCCTATTTTGCACACCCATGCACAGTCCCTTTACACATTCATAATTTCTTTATTTATACTCATATTGTAACTGTTATTGTATATTATTGCTCTTTTTACTGTTTCTTCTTGGACAGTGTTGCACTAAATGGCAAAAAAGTATAACGGCAAGATTCTATATGCAAGATTCAATTCAATTCAAAGACAATTAAAGACTCTATTTTATTCTATATACTGTGTATTGTGAAAATCTCAAGCATTGTGATGCTATATGTTTGGTATATGGTTTATCCTTATGGAGGGCAGCTATGAAGAAGCTAAACAGTGCCAAAACAAGGACACTTTGGCTAGGGCTGGGCAATAGGACCATATGTATCTTTATCAGGATCAACTGTCACTATACAAAAACTGCTTTATATACAGTTTCAGCATAGTTACTGCAATGTGTGCATGCGCAATACTCACATTGCAGGACGTACAATGTTATGTAAGACAAAGTAGATGAGTCATGTCATGCTACAACATTTTTGCTGCTTGATACAAAAGAAAATGGTGGCACGTTTCCTGTACTCTGATTTAAACCTTCTCAGATACACAGAGAAGAGTAGTCACAACGCTCACCTGCTTTTGTGTTTGGTGCCCTTAAACTGATTATAGAGCATTAAAATTCAAGAAAAGAGTGTTAAAAAATCATTTCTCAGCTTTTTATTATTATTTTTATTTTCAGCTCCCAATCCTTTTAAAATTAATAATATTTTTAAATAATGTTGTTCAAGTCACCTGGTGCAAATGCCTAAAAATTGTTTCATATCACAAAATACATACCACAGGGCAAAAAAATGCAATGTCAGTTTTTCCCAATATCGTGCAGCCCTAGTGTATACTGTCAGTTCTTGTAGAACACAGACTGCAAGTTTCATTAAAAAGAGATTAAAACTGTATGCAAAACTTTATGCAATATGCTGAGTAAAAATACAATGCAATCACAGTTTTTGATAGTACCTTTTAATGTAGCACTACTGGATCTTTTCTCAGGTCTAACTTATCAGATGTCTGAATAAACAGACACTGTGTAATGCCAAAACTTCTTAAAGTATCTTGATACTTTCCCATATCAACCACCTCTAACTCTGGCTTTTTACAAGCGCTCCTAACATTTGAACAGCATTGCGAATTATCAAAGTGATCGGAGAACCCTAAAAAGTCATTTCCTCCATGAATAGCGTTACGGTCATGCCTAGCCAGCGGCACTGTCCTAAGCACTGAAGGAAACCCTTATACTTTACCCTCTGAAGGAAACGCCCAGCAATCTCAAACCACTGCCTGAAACCTAAAGTCAGGAAGTTCTCAGCATCAGATCCCTGATTAGGCCGGAGGAAAGAGCAGCTAATTGATTGTAATGACTTCAACCTGTGGGCCAAAGGAAAACCTTTGGATGAGCATGACCAGTGCATATCAGGTTACAGTCCTGAGGGAAGCCTTTCCTCAAAATCTCTGATGGTACAATTTAAAACAAACATAAAAACTGCACAACTGTTTACTTTTGTTAATGTGATACTTGTAGAGCAAACTCTTGATCTAGGTGATTACAACAAGCTTTGGATTAATCGGGGACACCCCAGAGGTGAGCAGGAGTGGCTGGACTTTTAATTCACTTTCAGCATACCTTCGTTTACCAGCGACATCGCTCCATTCACGCCGAACAGCAGGGCACTTGGGCAGTCAAAGAGAGCGCTGTGGCTGAAAGGCCCCGGACCCCGCATTCAAAAAAAAGCTGCGTGGCAAGCTGGCCCAATTCAGAACTAGCCAACCAGGGATTTTCCCACCGCAGCACAAGGCACGGCCTCCAAGGTTACGAGCTGCTTGGATGGTTTTCAATGCTCCCTTAAGATGGTGCAGAAATAACTTAGACCCTCCGCACCCCCCACCATCACCACCACACACACACACACACACTCTTTCCTCTTTCCACACCGTGAGCGCTATGAAACACTCCTCCCGTCCCATCATTCATCTGCAGCCAGATGTTACGAGAATACGAAATGAGAAACGTGCGGGTCCTTTTGAGATAGGAGGATAAAAAAAAAAAAAAAAAAAAAAAGAGAGACCAATGAAGGAAGGTGTCCCACATGTGCACTCATGCCAGGACTTGCAGATGATTCAGGAACCGGAGCCATAAAAGAATTGTCTGGAGCTCTGTTTGTGTATATCCAGGGACAATGTAAAATATTTCCCTTTGTGCTTTTGTGTTCTCTTGACACGGAATGTCCACGTATGTGACTTGAGGCGCATAAATTTATTTCATGGCCCAGAATGAATCCTTATAACGTAGCTCTTTCCCGATACCAACCAACACTAATACTGAAACCGATGCTGATCCAATAACTGTTCTTTAAAACTAATAAGCTTTAAAATGAGCTATTTTAACTGAACTTACTTCCTGAAGTACTTCACTTAACATGAGGATCTTCAGTTTAAGATCTACGAAGAGGCCCAAACTACTACTACAAACTACACTACATCACCCAATACAGATACCCAGTTACTACTTGTAACTAAATGCCGGGTGACTGCTCAAAGGTTCACTACTTCTAATTGCAAGGCACTCTGAAAGCCTGAGTAGCAGGGTTAAACAGTTACACATTAAGAAACCAGGTCTGACATTGCATCAGCTCCTCTGTTTTAAGGAGCCAGAGCTGCTCAGATGTTATCAGATGTAAAGTGGCTACTCTAGTTATAAATGCAGAACTAAAACTTTGTTATAAGTTAAAATATATAATCTAAATAATCAGTACACTGATATAGAACACTGACCAACAGCATGTTTCATTATAAAGAGAGCACAATTAGCACTGTTTAACTGGATTTAGTACAATACAGTAGGCCATGTATTACCTAAAAATCACTGTACTTGTATTTCACTACTCCAGTTGATCAGATGTAAAGGTAAAGATCAAAAGGTAAGATCAAAGGACCAGATCAAAAGGTAAATATTGTGAGATACTGTGTGTCATAAAATGTCTTAAAGCATGGTGTATTAGCTTTTCACCATACTGCCCACCTGTACGCCGTTATTCACAGAATTTGCTTATGGTATTTACAGAAATACTTAGTCAACACCAAGAAAGTCCCTTGTGCATCTGTACCTGATTAAAGCTTCTGTGTAATGTGTACTCAGGAGAAAGTGCACTCTTGAAACCAGAAGGAAGAAACTATCATTCTGTTGTGCATTATGTACTATACATTGTATGTTGGCTTATAAGAATTCTGTCCAACATTGTCTAAGACCACATATAAGGTAGTGTTCCTTATGCTGGAGCGGCCCACTGCTAGGCTGTATCATGCAAGGGCAGTCACCATTGAACAGTGAGTGGTCTGAAGCCACTGATTTTGTTAAAGATATATTTAACCAAATTTGAAGCTGTATGTAGTGCTATTTATTTATTTTTTTCTTTTTCCCTTCCATCTTTCTTTCTTTATTTGTGCTTTAAAGTATAGTAAGTAAAACGTAGTGAGGAAAACCAATAAAGTAACTAGGGAAGTCACTAATATGCTGATACATAAACATTAGGGATGCGCCAATATGGGTACTGTGGCCCAGTGCAGATATCCAATGTTTCTCCATGTATACATCTGCCGATACAATACATACAACATCTATAAAATGTGGAGATAGAACCATCTACAATAAAGTAGTATAACATACTAGCATGGTTACAAACGAACACAATACAGATATTTTAGCCAGCACAAACATTCTGACCTCCAGAGCACAATAAGCACATTATCAAATATTGGTTTGAAATATCAGATTTATTGGAGCAAATACCTGCCAATACCGATATGAGGCCAATATCACTGTGCAGTGGGAGTAACCGCATCAGACAAAGAAATAAATGGAGGTATCCAACAAAAGACGGTTCTCCAGGTGCTCCAATATCATACCTCCATTTCTGAGAAACTACCTGAACAAAAGCCTCCATCTACAGTAGGGGCATAGACAATAGGGGCAGTTATCTTTACAGTGGTTACTCCAGCATCCCAGGTGGGTGAACTTTTATGTGGTTGTAAGCACCGGTGAAAAAGAACACAAGCGATTTCTCTCGTACTTCAAATTAGTCTCTGTGGGCTACATAAAAGCACCACAGTTCAGCTCTCTGCTTATGGGCTAAATCAAAGATTTGCGACTGCTGCACCTTGAAAACTGTTGTTCACCTTGGAAACAATGCTTGGGATCCTGGCTGATGTTTTGGAACTTGGCTGACATCACCCTCCGCTCACTGAGCCCATAACTTAACCAGATGAAGGGGAATAGACTTTTTTTTTTTTTTTAGCTAAACCGATTACGCAGCTGGTAATATCCGTCCAGTAATGAATTCCAACGTTGACTGGCTCAAGTCATTCATTTCTTTAGCAGAGATATGGAATATGAGGCCGATCTGTCGGAGAGGAAAGTCTGGCTCATTCTGAAGGCTTGAACAATTCCTTGGCTGTCGTGTGTCGCAGAGAACCAAAAGCAGGATGCTATTGAGCTGAGAGGCCTGGGAGTTCCGGAGAGCAGGAGCTTTCATCCAAAGCCAGCTAGCCCCCACTGGGGTTCTCCACAAAGCCCCCCCCCCCCCCCCCCCCCCCGGGGCG
>CM067494.1:5735171-5761291 GCA_034552555.1 Semaprochilodus insignis
CCCCCGGGGGTCCCCCCAAACCCCCCCCCCCCCCCCCCCCCAGCGTGGGCCAAGCAAGGCTCAGGAGGAGTGAAGCCCGATTTATATGTCTACCTTTATTTGTCTGAAGCCTGAGAAGCTTATCGTTCTACAGGACATAAGAAGCCAAAGCACAATGAGGCAAATGTGTCATTAGATTAGCTCTATACAGTATGCTAGTCAGTTGTTCCTGTGGTTGCACGATGTAGACGACTCCTTAGCATTGCGATTATACTGCTTTATTGTGATACACCTTCAAATAAACTGAGCGGGCTACAGATTAATCTGCATCATTTAGCCTAAATTACTTTTGTTGGATTATATAAATATTGTCATTCGTCAAAACACCCACAGCAACACATATAGAACTGTGATTGGTCGAGATTCCCTAAGCATACTGTGATTGGACATGACTTTGGTGATGTAAGAATTCTAAAGGCCAATGATAATTAACACTCTGTAGCTCCAATTCCTACTTTGTTGTCTATACTAAACAACATATTATGGACTATATTATGCCACCACTCAAATCTTTTCATATTTGTGTCCCAACATTTGGTCTTGAGAGGCCAAAGTGCAATGACTATGGTGGGCAGAGGGCCAAAAAGACTAAACAACACACAAAACCAGAAAGTACACTGCAAAAACAAGTGATTCTTTTTCAAGCCTACTCAGTATATCTAATATTTCTCATTGTAAGATTCTTGTAAGCCTATTATAAGATTATTTAACTTATTTGTAGATTATTTAATTAGTCAAATTCTCACTATACCAACAGATAATTTCACTTGTTGTAAGAAATATGCTTGTAACAAGCCGATATAATAATGATTTGACTTACTAAAAATACTTAACATAAGTAAAGAACATGTAGAAATAAGTTAAACCATCTTATAATAAGCTTACAACAATCTTAATAAAGTTGTATATTAAATAATATATAGATTTTAGACAAATGACACTATAAACTAGGGCTGAACGATACGGACAAAATATATTGTGATTTTTCTGACCAGTGTTACAATCGTGATGTAACTGGCGACAATCTTCTATGAATTCAGAGCAGGCCCTTTTTTAGTCTATAAAGACTAATGCGTTCACCGTTTTTGGCTTGAGGCTTTAACACAGCCAGTTTACCCACCAGACAGACTGTCCGTTAGTTAGGGTTGTGTTCATGTACCCAGCACACGGGTTATTTTGATGGGTCTAAAACATCTATAGTTGGTTCCCAATGCTATTACTTTCTACCTTTGAAAAGAGGAGATTGAGAACACAAGCTATAATAATAACAACAACTGCAACTCCTGCGATTTAAAAATTGCACCCTTTTAAATTGCGATTTCGATGGTGATTAATGATTAATGAAAATGATTCATCTTTCATCCTCACTATATACTGTCCTTTTTTGGCAGTGCACATATCTTTTAATTTGAATTCTTAAACAAAACACAATGTTACAAGTAAACTTGAAGCAGCCCAGACCTAAAAATTTAGCTCCAACCTGTAAAATCCTTTGAAACACAAAATGGTAGAACTACACTTCCAGACGTGGCATACGACAAAAGCAAACAATGACAGATACAGCCAAGGACTCTGGGCTGCCTAAGCATTAAGGCCACCCAAAGTCATTTTGCAGGACTTTCCACGTCACTCTGCCAATTAATAATGAAAAGGTCAAAAGTTTGGTGCAGTATAGCGCTGAGCACTTCATTCCTTAGCACCTGTAAAACAGTTTGTGGAAGTGTTTCCTTCAGCAACTTGCCTGTTCGAGTACCAACTTTGAAGTGGCTGTGGATAGAGGTGGCCTGTGGTTCCAGGGAGGAAATACCAGAGCATGTTAATGGAGCAAACGGTCCCCTCCACTTCCTATGGGAAATCACTTCAAAGCAGCCCCGCTACTTGGAAGACAATGCACATAGAGCAATCTCTAACTCAATGGCATGTCAGTCATCCACGAACCAGTGGGCTCTTAACTGGACCTCCAGCCAAGATACCAGACAAAGCAACAACAACAAAACACTGAGGCAAAATACAGGCTGCGTGATATGGCCAAAACGACTGTACCGTGATGAAGCTGATATCTGTCAAGGTAATAAATTACACTCATTAACGCTGACGTAAGAAGTTATTACATCATCCGAATGCCTGGATTAATCAAAACAGCCATGGAAACTCATCTGGAAAGTCAGAGGCTTGTAAGCGTTTTCAGTGATCAGTATGAGGGCCCACATATTTCAGCATTCTGTGATACTGGTTCTCTATTAAACAGGCCAATTTCACAGTATTATTAACAAAATGATATTATATAAGACTTCCTATGACAATAAAAAGCCTCCACCAAAAGCAATTAAACTATCCTACCCAAATCCAGGATCATCTGACAGCATTTCAGTTTTTTTCAAGCTTTAGATTATTGATTATTTAGATTTAACTGGTGCAAAACTCTCAAAATCTTAACTGGCGCACTTCCATTACTTTCTCTACTGATCCGCCGTTGTAGCACAGCTCATTTGGTATCACAAAAGGCTCCAGCAGGACAATAGATCCTGCTGATTAACTTCTTCACACGTCCAACACCTGCAAACAGCACTTCCACATTGTGAATGGGTTCACAGTATGAATGCTGTTAGCACAGACTGACCAGAGACTACAAGGCAAATGCCCCACACAATACCGTCCAAAGTCTAAAAGGGGATATCCACCGATATTTCAAAATCCTACATAATTAAACAGTTGAAAGAGTCATTCAGAGTGGTCTGGCGTGAAAAGCTCAGTTCTGGCCAAGTCAGAATCGTCCAAAGCGGTGGACGTCTGAACAACTGCATGACTCTGAAAGCTCCCTTGCAGAAAGCGATCACATATAATGGTTATGAATATGCAGCCTGATGTGTGACACATTGATTTATGATAGTTTTGTCATTAAATTTGGGCTTTAAATGTGTTTTAAGCCATTCACGGGGGAGGATAACATGCAAAGAAAGCATTTTCCAGATTTACCACTATTCTATCATCAACATGACATATACACATAAGCTCAGAATGCACATGTGGGTTCACTGGTGGCTTTTGTTAGTAAATAAAATGACTATATCTGTGCCATATAGACATGGTGACCCCTGGTTCCCATCATCACCACTGTAAGGTAAGCAGTCTCTGCAATGAACCACTGGTTCGCATTACCACCATTGTCAGGAAACCAGTCTCCGCAATAAACCACTGGTTCCCATCAAACATCCCAGGGAGTGAATTAATCAGGAACTTTGAAAAACGGGTGGAATTCTCCGTTCCACCTTAAATGCTGCCCCGTTACCTGTTTTCTGCACAGGCGTTAGAATGTCACAGCTGCACCGTTTAAGGTGGACCTTGAAATTAGAAAAGCTTTAAGCAAAACCCAAGCTTGCCAGGGTCTCCAAAAGTCACTTCCACCGCCTCTAAAACTCTTCACAAATGCAGAAAGGCGCCTGAATGGAACTGCTGCACATTTAAGGTGGAACGGGACAATTCGAAAGAGAACCTGGCCAACAGGAACACAACTTGTTAAAAGTACTTGGAAAGTCGTTTTTCTTACCTTGTAGCCGCATTTTTCCAAGCTTCCCTTCTTTCCCCCACTGGCTGCGCTTTCTGTGCCGTGGAAGAACAACAGGAACAGCGTTGTTATGACCTGTGAGAGTCTAACTCGCTTAGCCATCCCTGCTCGTCCATGAAGCCCCACTGAACTGCAAATGAACAGCGTTGCTGCTCGGAGCGTGTAGATATCCCGACAGGGCTGTGCTGATCTCCAGTAGGGGGCGCCAAAGGCGGTTTGCAGGAGAACTCCACCGGTTTTTCAAAATTCAGTTGCTGAAAAGTTCCTCAGTAATACAATGTACGAATGTTACTCTGATGTGTCTATGGCAAAAACAAAACATCTTTGATTCGGTAGATGATGTCTACAGCACAAATACAGGCCTAGATATTGAATTTACTATCCTAGACGATTAGTGAATCTGCACGTAAATCTGAATACAAACTTTTTGTGTACTACTAAGCCTCATAAGATCCTGTGCATGTTCCGTACCCTTGACTGTGTCTTAAACTGTACAGTATTACTCTATTCAAACCATGCTAATGTATATACTTCTCATGATATACCATTTAGTATAATAGTAATCATCAAACAATGCCTCATACATCATGTAGCATAGTTCTGGCATCATCAAGTTGCCATGCAGGCATTCACACTAAAATGCCACACCAGAATGTGTAGGATATAATTAGAGCTCTGCTTTCGTGATATTGAATCTGAAAATAAAGTTGGGGTTAAAATCTGATAAGTTTCTCTAAGTTCTAGTTTGCAATGGGTAATGTGGCCTATAAGCATCCTCAATTAAAGGAACGATCTGTAATCTGTAGTGGTGATGTTGCAGATTGCGACCAACTGACCTCATCCCTTAATGTCTCCCTTTCCAAGAACGTATGTTGGCCATCAGGTTTTCTGCCATCATTTCTTTTTGCTTCATCATTTTTTCACTTCTTTGATGGTGAGGACTCACTTTCCTTTGGTTTTCTTGTGGGTTTTTGTGCTAAATAGTACGTATGATGGGCCATTTGCCAAAATTTGGGTTCTCAAACTTCTCACAACACAAAATAGTTCAAATAAAAAAAAAAAAAATCCATTCTGTTTTTTCCACCAATCCCGTTCCACCTTAAATGATGCAATAGATAGATAGATAGATAGATAGATAGATAGATAGATAGATAGATAGATAGATAGATAGATAGATAGATAGATAGATAGATACTTTATTGATCCCAGTAATATTGTTATAAAGTCTCAGGTGCCAGAATGTGGCTGCTGAGCAATTTAAGGTGAAACAGGTAAATTTGAACATGAAAGTGTCAAATAAGAAGCTGAATGTCAGCACCAGAATGTAAATGCTGCACTGTTTAAGGTGGAATATGAACAAGAACCTGGAAAATGAGGAGCTGAACTTTAGCCTCATGGTCTTAATGCCGGTAAAATTTTAATGAGGAGATTTGAGCTCTTAAAATATCCAACCCTTGAGTTTTATGTGTAGAGCTACTGATAAATCTGTGCTACGGTAGGACATTTCAACTAGGATTCTTGTTCTTTCTCCATTTTCCAACCAGTGATATAGCAGCACCAAATTCAACATAAAACCCTAAAAAGGCTCCCTCCACAGCCAGTGNAAAATATCCAACCCTTGAGTTTTATGTGCAGAGCTACTGATAAATCTGTGCTACGGTAGGACATTTCAACTAGGATTCTTGTTCTTTCTCCATCTTCCAACCAGTGATATAGCAGCACCAAATTCAACATAAAACCCTAAAAAGGCTCCCTCCACAGCCAGTGTGTGGTTTGGCTGTTCAGGGCTACTATAGAAGCATGGCAGTGGCAACCTCTGTTAGAAGACAACCCGCTCCTATGTAGATATGAAGGATAATGATTACAGACTAATGAAAACATAGTTTTGTATATTATATTCCACTACTGATAAAAGATCCTCCGAAATCTCACACACTGCTCCTTTAAACGTAAAAATAGCACACATCCATTCAAAGTGGTACATAATTACAAGGAAATTATTAGACTGAACCAGTTACTACCTACGTCTGGCTCTCCTATCCAGGGTGGTGAAGGGGTAAGAAGGTTTCTGTGAGACATCTGCACATGGCTTCAAGAGTAAATGTTTACATGTAGCGAGGTTGTAAATCAGGGGGCTGTAAACTTGATGGGATTTCTGCCAAAAATGGCATACTGAATTTCCATAGTTGAACATTCCAAGCTTGAACATGAGTACAAGATTCACAGGAATACCACCAAAGCTTTTCTATACATACATATGGGGTGTCTGGTTCTGTGGAAGGTTTGTACAGCTGCAGGTTTTTATTCTTCTAGCTCCTGTTTGCATTTGTTTGCATGCATTGTTTGATGTGTGTGGGAGACAGCAGGGCTGTTTCTTGCTGTTTATTTAATTAATAAAATAAAATAAAATATATTTATTTATTTCAAAAATTATGCACATACTATTAAAACATACATTAAAAATTGGATTGATTATTTATATATTTTACGTATACACTTATCAGTCATCACATTAAAATCACCACCTCGTATCTACACTCATTGTCATCAACACTCTTTTCATCAGCTCCACTTACCATATAGAAGCACTTTGTAGTTCTACAATTACAGACTGAAGTCCATCTGTTTCTCTGCATAGTTTGTTAGTCCCCTCTCACCCTGTTCTTCAATGGTCAGGACCACCACAGAGCAGGTATTATGTGATAGGTGGACTGTTCTCAGCACTGCTGTGACACTGACATGGTGATGATGTGTTAGTGTGTCCTGCACAAGCACAAGTAGATCAGACACAGCAATGCCGACCATGCACCTGCATTAACTGACCATTTTATTTGTTACCATAGGCCTATAAGTGCAGGTTTTCAGTCACTGACAGGAGCCTAGGTGTTGCACTGAACACTGACAAAGAGTGAAAGAATGACTCACACAAAGAGGGGATGGAAAAATATGGGTTACAGTCTAAAACGCCAGCCGTGAGTGCCAAAAGCCTGTGTGTTTCTAATAAAGAGGTCAGTAAGTGTGTAGTAGATACTGTATTTATATGTTTCTATCTTTCCATCATATTACAAATAGGCATAAAATACTTCTCTGATTTCTCTCTATAACGGTTAAAGTTGAGGCTGCATAAACACCCAGGATGTATTAGATTATCTGCAGAGATCACAAAACCTGTTCTGAGGATCCTGGGGACGTTTCTGAGCCAAACTGTCTGAAGCAGGAACACCCAGGTCCTCTTTCAGGTGATCTTATGTTACTATTGATGTGAACATTAAAAGGATCATCCTTTTGTCTTCAGCTTGAAAGACAAGCGGAGAGCGCCAAACAGGTCTGAGAACATGCCTACACAAACATAATTCCATTAAAGATACATAGAACCCCAGTTTTAACCTTCATATTTAGAGATACATTAGGTAGTGTGTTAATGCTGCCATATAAGGCATTTATTCAGCATTTTAAATTATTCTCTGATGTTTACACAGAAGATTTGTGACTTTGGTTGAAGTGAAAAATGCCCAAATGTGATTTTACACACCCATTTACAACCATGTAATTTGGTTGGTTTTTAGTGAGCTCATGAATAATTTGATGAGCTTTGCTTTGATTGGCTCCTTTACAGTTACCTCTTTTCCACCAACAAAGTGACAATGCTTTTGCCAGAGCTGGTGCTGGTTCTCAGGATCTATTGAACCCGTTAAGAACGGGCCCCTATTCCACTGGTTTGAGAGCCAAGCGATTACGAATCTGGATGTGGGCGGTCCTTAATCTGGAAGCAGAAGTCGGTTAACAACACCAATGGTTGACCACTGATGGGTCATTTTGTTGCTGCTTTCATTGGTTGTAATTGAAATGTCACACGACTATACTACATACTGCATACTACAGTAGTATGTACTGCATACTGCATACTGCCCCCTGTGTGTAGTATGCAGTACAGTAACAAATCCTGACCTACAGTGTAGTATACTAATACAGTCACATGACCAGTTACCTCACATTTACCTCAGAGCTGTTATTGCTGTATCCACTGTTTACCCCATTACAGTCACTATACCCACATTTATACTCAGAGTTGGCTGCGTTTTGCTCCCCAGTGTTACCCGCCGCCATTTTCTCTGGCTGAAGCAGACGCAGTGCATGATGGGATGCAGTGCACCACGAAGATAGCTCCCCCTGTATACTAGAAAACCTGACTGGAGTGGAACACCATCCGGGTATCTTCAGTGCACTACAGATTTTCAGTTTGGTTACATACTGCATACTACAGTACGTACTACTTTTAGGTGGATTTAGTACATGAGTAGTATGTAGTATGCCATTTTGAACACAGCCATAGTTTTCACTCATTCTGCCAAGTTGAGATTTTGGCACCAGCACCGGCACTATGTTGGTGGAAAAGAGCGACACTGTGATAATCACAGAGAAGCAACATCCTGAAATAGACACAGACAAATGAAATGTACCTCCATGTAACAAGCTCGGCACTCATACTGTTTAGTTAGCTATGCTAGTTACGTGGAGTTTAAGACGATCTGCTTCAACCGGCAAACACTGATATCATCACACAGCATGGCTGCTACTTATAGGTTGTTGTTGTAGCTCTAAATTCTGTGAATATGAAGTTTCATTCAAAGATGAATATCAGTCATCCAAACTGACACATCTGTTTTTTTCAAAAGGGTCTGAAAAGTGCTGACACCACCTTCACAGCCTGTGACATCATTTTCACTGATGTTGCTCCGTTATTGCCATAAGTAAATTTTTGGAGCATAAATGTTAACGAGTCAAGATTGTTATTTTACAGTCTAGGCGTTTGGAAGTTGGTCCTCTTTTGCAATTGTGGTATTTGTATTTGAGAGAGGAACAACAGTGTTTGACGTTCACGGTATGTCAGTTATATGTACTGAACTCTCCTTTGAGTTGCATATATGTTTATTCTGGGTGTCTGTGTGTAAGGGAGACGCACCCGCAAGAGCGAAGCCTAGGACTAGTGGTGGCCTTTCCCATGAGTTCAGTTCTCTGTATGCTCCTTCCTGTCTGGTGTTTAATAAAAGAGCGCTATTCACAGCAGAATTGTGGCCTTCACTGTGCGTAACTCTATGCAGACACTACAGTGGTGTCAGAAGTGGGTTAGTCCAAAAGGAGTAGTGAATGGAGCTGCAGGTGGTTCTAAAATGACTGAAGAAGTTTAACAAAATGTTACGTATTGGAGATCAATCTCTGGTCAAAAAGTGATTGTAGATGGATTATTATTAATTTAACAACATTTTAACAACATTCCTAACATGACCAACAATTCCACGGTTTTCATGATAGTGTAGGTTTGTTGAAGACATGCTGAAGAATTCTCCCTCCAGATGAACTGATTAATACGAGTAGTAAAACATCTTCAAAATGAAGACCTTGTTATTTTACACGGCCCAGTCTTGTTGGCCACTGCTGTACATGTAGGCGCTGTTGTGTCTGTCCAGGGTGACGCCAGTGCTTTGAATCCTGTACACTGATCACCAGCCTAAGGGCTCTTAAGTACCTTAACAGTTTCCAATGTTGCCCCACCAGCACTCATCTGAGGGACTTCTTTAGTTTACAGTGACTGCTTTTGTTCTGCTGGTGCTGTAGGTCAGATCACTCCAGACACACAGGACTTTTCAGGGTTTCATGTTTGCTAACACTTGATGTTAATTAGTCTAGATACTGTGGAATCAGAAAATTAGATGATGAGGGCCCTAACTTTGGAGACCAGCTCAGTGAAGATGATATTAAATTTAAAGCTAGAATTTGTTTATGATAACAATCTACAGTTTTCCCTAATGGTAATGTAGTCAGTCAGCCAATACGTGTTAACCATCTGTCAAATGGATTTTCAGTTTTGTACTGCAGCTGTGAGGCTGCAGCTAACATTTGTTACCTACATTAACATTTGTCACCAGTTAGTATAGTGCAAACTGCCTGTGTAAATCATCGCAAACTCGCCTTAAACCATATCTATAGAAATGGACAAACTACATAGCATAAAAAGAGCAGGCGTAACATCTCAAAGCTTTGGACACACTCCATTTTAACTATGGAAGCCTGTTTAGATAATAATGGAAGCCTGTTTAGAAGTCTGGCCATGTAGGGTGTTATATTAATGAGAAGGTTTCTCATAATGTCTCTCAATTATGGCAAAGTAAGCTGTTATTCTGAAATACTAAAATTTTATAATTACCACTGACTATCCTATCTCAACTTAATAAGGCAGGATTATGATATGCTATTGCAATTACTTAGCAAGTCATTGTTATGTGACACTAGGTTGTAACTATGATTTGCAATTTCATGATTACAACTTACATTACTTTGTGATACAGCTATATACTGTACAACTATTGTCTTACAGTCTCATACTTATGACATGTGTCATTCGATCAACATACTATATCATAATTATGTATATAATATTTACCTGTCAGTAAGTCATTATTTTGTGATTCATACAATTTCATAAGTACAAACTACTATCTCATAAATCTGGATTACGATCTCATAATTATGACTTACTCATAAATCTCATAAATATGCTTAGTGGGTCATTATTCATGATACTCATAACCCTGAGATCACATTATTGTATGGCAAAATCATAATTATGAGGTACTATGTCGTACAATGTCAGAAACCATGTAAGCAAGTCTATTTGAGATTACATTAACCTCATTGCTCCAGTGCAAACATGAAAAGTGAACATCAGACACCAAATACATCTCAGCTGACTACATTTTGCATAAAGGGAAAGTTATTCAGGATATTCATTTTGCTTGTTCCGGGTCTGAACTGCCGGAGTCTAGAGAACTGAAGAGATCTGCAAAGTGGACTTCATTAGCAGAGCAGAGTCACTGCCTTAGTTATAATGACCCATCGCCAGCCTTTCCAAGTCAGCTCAGCGAGAATCCGGTGCTGACTGTTGTCCTGTTTTAGCTATTCAAAACTCAGGCTTTAACGTGAGGCTTACGATGGGGTTACGATGGCCAACATCCAGTGATTTTATTCTTCCCTCTCCTGGAAGTAACATTATATGATGTCCCTGAACAAGCCAAGGACCAAAGGGCAATGTTTGCCTGCGTCCAAACAAAAAGTAATACTTTGAGACATATTTATTTGAAACATGTTTTGAAGTTTGCATCTTGTCTCTGACCATGACATTGCAGAGTTCTAATAAGTCGTGACATTGGTATACAGAGCTGGTTTCAATAAACCACAGTTAATCAAGGTCAGGGCTGGGAGACGGAGAACTTGATTCATACCAAACTGTTTATCAGGGAGTGTCTATAAGGTCATACAATAAGTTCTCATCACTGGAATGTGTTTCTTACTCGGTCCATCTTCACTGGCGGCAGAAGTAACTGTTCTTTGTTTCTTTCTTAAAGGTTCTTGTTTTCTAAACCAAACAATCGCTGCTGTCAGGAACCAAATTTTGTTTCTCCAAAATGACTTTACAAAAGACGGAAAAAACATACTTCACTTATAATGTAAGTCCATGGAACCAGACTTTTTCCCAAGTAATTTTGGGCCATTTCTTTTGGTCCATTCATCATGAAATTCACACACAATGTAAAGAACAACAAGTGTCTTCAAATGATGTTAAAAACTAGAAAACAACAAACATGAAGATACAAGGTTGTGTCCCCACAGCAGAGAAATGCATCATCTCCAATAGGGAATTATAAATACATGAATGTTATTTTTCCATAGTGATACATTCCGAAGGTCTTGGTACTGCTTAGTTAGTGCCTCCTCTGGCGCCCCCTACTGTTGTGGTTCATTATTAGAGTGGCAAGATGTTGCACAAAGTTAAATATTGGCAATTGGCAAAATGTCTGCACATTTAATGTATCAGTTTAATGCCGTTAATAATTGAGATGCAAACAAAGTCATTCAGAGTGCTTTGATATAAAGTTGGTCAATGTAGAATGTAGAAATGTAAAAGGCTCAGTTTATTTACAGCAGTGGTAACAGGAGGCAGGGGTTGTGATGTCTACAATGCAAATCTAGAAAACATGTTTTAAGCCTGATTTGTGTCTCAAATCTCATGACACAATGTATCTGTGTAGTCACAATGTTGACACTGAATGTAACAGCTTTCTGTGATGTAGTTTAAAAGGCATGTCAGGTTTAATGTTTACTGCTCCAGTCTCGAGAAACTAGAGTCAGGGCTGTCCACAGTGGTAGTGATAGGAACCAGACATCTCAGTTAATTATGCCCTCATGGAACGTTGATAAAAATGCCTATATCTAAGTCATGGACATTGTGACCCCTGGGCTGGGTCATCAGCACCACCGTGAAGAAATAGGAGTTCGTAAATTGACATTTCATATATAAGCCACTCTGGTTGAAAACAAACAAACCTGATAAATGTGTATCTTTCCAGATTTTTCATGAGCCAGATGCCTCTTTTATACACCTTCAACATCAGGTTTTCATTGTAGGTACAAATTCCTAAACTGCTGAGATGTTTAAGGGCTGAATTGCAACAACATGAAGAGCAGCACCTTCAGTTCCTAATAGATGCTGTCCACTGCAGCTCTACAGAGAACTCGGTACTGAAAGGTTCAAAATGTGTTCGGAGTTATCCATATCTTCTAGTGAATTCAGTTACCTTTTTAACCACACCTACTGAGTTCACAGGTGTTCAGTATGGTGCACACACAGCTTGTACCCATAGACAAGCTTTGCCAACAAATTGGGACACTCTGCAGCAGCTACACATGAGCCTAAGGTCACCATGCCCAGTGCCACGAGTCAGCTAGGTGGGAATAAAGACCCCCAGCACTGGGTTGTGGACCAGTAGAAAAGGTCCATCCAATACCTTTGGTTGCAACTATTCATCATCCAACATCAGTATCAGTAACATTCAGCTCTTGCGGCTGAATGAAATCAAATCCAACTCCTTATTAATACACACGGTTTCAGAAGAAACACTGAATAAATAGGAATCTACAAACATCTGGACTGCTGGTTATTTTCTGGTATGTTCACTCATTTTTGAGTCACTCATTACATCACTACCACCTTCACCTGAGAGTGGTTTATGGCTTCTCTGCTCTTCCCATATTATATTCCTCCTCACGGGGCCTTCAGAGGCTTGCTCATTTGCACAGCTGTACAACCGTTTATTCAATTACATGCTACTTCTTATTCTATTCTGATTATATGGCTTATTCATTTCCCTCAGGGTGAGCTCTTATGCCAATTTTTGTTACTGTCACACTCAATGATTACACTGTATTGTGGAAAGTTATTCGTGTATTTAACGTCATGCTGCTTCTACCGTCATTATGCACTACTGGAATCATTGTTTTCAATAATATAAACAATGGTGGAAGCACTCTACAGCTGGATAGGTTTCAAACCACTTATAGGAAGCTAAAAACAATGTAGATGATCTAATAACACCCTCATCTCAAAGGTATCGAATAGAGTTCCATCACTCCAGAGAGTGCAATTCCACTGCTGCACAGCCCAATGCTGGCGCAGACCTTATACCCCCCTATATCTGGTGCTTGGCATTGGGCATGGTGTGGCTGCTCTAGAGTATCCCATTCTATTCGTCAAGGCTTTTCTGCACAACACACGCACCCGTGTCAGCAATGGAAGCACTTTAAAGTAGCTGAAGTCACAAACAGGAAGGGCTGTCTGGAGCGTAAGACCCCAAAAACTGCTGGTGCGCTTGGGAATAAACTTTGTTTCCCAGCTATTATCCACAGTACAGCTTCTTCCCTTTATAGTAGCGTCTTTGTCTCTCATAGTCACCCTCAATTATAGAGCAAATTGGATTTTTGTGCAGCCTTTTATCTAGCGGTAAGTGGTTGTGGGCTTAAGCTTCAGCAAAAGACTAATTGTGATGTGCAGAACTGCCCCGCTCAAATGTAAAACCATGTATTCTTTAATAATTAGCTGCTTAATTAATCCACAGACAAAACAGAAGCACTTAAGTTATTAAGACAAACAGTTTTAAATACATCACTTTACAGGCCAAAGAAGTCACAATAGAATATATTACAATACTATACAGGGACAGTACAGGGGGAGTTATTATAGTCACTGTTGATCTCGGCCCTGGAGTCCTGTGATGACTTTTTTCACCATGAGGAACTGTGATTCTCGATGCGATCGCTTCAGTTTCGCTCTTCTGTTCTGGAACCAGATCTGGCAGTAGACAGAGAGAAGCATTACTACATTAATTACTGAATTTGATGTGTATATAAATTGAATAATGGCTGCTGCTTTAATGTCCTGTATTGTCACACATTCACATTTTAAAGCAGTTTTCATCCTAAACATCAAACTACACAATACAATTACCCTCATAAGGCATCTGTAAATGATTCACAATGAGTTTATTAATGGTTAATAAGTAAATAGTAACATTATATAAATAACATATAAATACAACGCCTGGATTGTTTTTTTGAGAATTATGTTGGTTATAAAATGAGACCATGTTTTTGTTTTATTAATAAAATTGATCATTGAGGTATATATTGTCAATATACATTCACTGGCCACTCCAATACGTACACCTCCTTGTTTCTACACTCACTGTCCATTTTATCGGCTCCATTGACCATACAGACGAACTTTGTAGTTCTACAAATACAGACTGTAGTCCATCTGTTTTTCTGCATACTTATTTATCCTGTTTTCAGTGGTCAGGACCCCCACAGGACCACCACAGAGCAGGTACGATGTGGGTGCTGGATCATTCTCAGCACTGCAGTGACACTGACGTGGTGGTGGTGTGTTAGTGTGTGTTGTGCTGGATGAGACACAGCAGTGCTGCTGGAGTGTTTAAACACCTCAGTGTCACAGCTGGACTGAGAATCGTCCACCAACCAAAACTATCCAGCCAACAGCGTCCTGTGGGCAGTGTCCTGTGTCCACTGATGAAGGACTAGAGGATGACCAACACAAACTGTGCAGCAGCAGATGAGCTATCGTCTCTGACTTTACATCCAGCAAGGTAGGAGTGTCTAATAGAGTGGACAGTGAGTGGACACAGTGTTTAAACACTCCAGCAGCACTGCTGTGTCTGATCCACTCACACCAGCACCACACACACTAACACAGCACCACCACATCAGTGTCACTGCTTTTACATCAACCAAGACTGAAGCTCATCAACATATTTCCATAGACTGTGATGTTTCTCTGTACCTGTATTCTGTCTTCATCAAGGTGCAGTTTCTGGGCAAGTTCCTCCCGCAGATCAATTCCCGGGTAGGAGTTCACTTGAAACACACTCTCCAGAATCTCAATCTAGATGGCAAGAGTAAACAATAACATGAGATTCATTAAAGAAACACAGGAAAACAGAGGTGGAACCGATATCATTGATACAAGCTACGTAAGGATGAAGGAACTATTCCAATATTGCCAAAGATGCTGAATTACATATGCACAGACACACGCAAAGCACTGAAATCTACTTTTCTCTGGTTGTACCTGTAGGCTGGAAAAAGCAGTCCGCGGCCTGCGCCCTATATACCAGTTGAGGGTCCGTCTGCAGTTTTCCGTCTGAGCTTTAATTGGACTTTTCTCCTCCTCAGCCGCCATATCCAGTGACCCGTCAGTCACTGTTACTGTGTGACAGTTTTGTGTTGATGGTACGTCTGAAAGAAATCAAAGCTCATGTCAGTTATACTCAGCAGCTCAAATGTTTCATTTACACCTACTGTACACCACAAAAACCCCACCCAGTGTTCAGTAAACATCTACAGTGTTTATCAAAGTCCAGTGTGACACAAATGGACACTGTAGGAGTGAGTTAAACACAGTGTGCAGGCCTCCCGGACATGGTTTAGGCTGCAGTCGTAGACTAAACTACTGAATCACCACTGGAAATATGTTAAGTCTAGGTTTGGACTTAATTTGGGTCTGGTATTAAAGAACTGGTAGTATAAATATTGTGTAAATTAAGTGACTTTGGACCAGTTTCCTGGAGATGGATTTATCCCGGTCTTGGACTAAACTGATGTGCCAATCTAGGTCTAATCCAGGTTAATCTAGGTCTAAACAGGGCCTGCACTGGCTCTATAAGAGCCAGCTCAACACTGTGGGAATAAATGGAGCAATTAATTCAGCACCATAGGTATTAACTGAAGCACTGTAACGACTTAATAGAACACTAACAGTTAATTCAACTCTACAATTCAGTTCAGCAGTTTAAGGGCTGCTTTCCCAGAGCCAGATTAAGCTTAATCCTAGACTAAAAAAGCTATTTAATGGTAAATCACCATTAACATTACAATTTAGTTCTAGACTGAGGTTAATCCATATCCACCAAACTGGGCATTCCAATGCAGTACAGAATTTGAATGACAGGATTACAGGATTTCAGGATTTCAGCACTGTGTTAATATAGCACAGAGTTAAAGTAAGCACTGAATTAACCGTTAACACTTTGAATGTTAATTCAGCACTGCAGGAGTTGGACTAATTACATGCCAATTGCTCCATTCGTGTCCAAGAATTACATTTATTTATCGTGGCAAAGCAATGAAGTTTAAAATTATGGAGATTATGGACATTAACGCCATGAACACAAATTTATTTAACACATTAGAGTTCACTTCAAACTGCAGGTGTCAATTAGTGATGGGCGATATGACAAACATATTATGATATCATGAAACTAAAACAATTTCCAAATGATTTATTCAATGTTTTACACACTACACTTAACTAAATCCAGTTAAACAGGCCTAATTGTGTTCACCTTGTTAGGAGTAGTCAGTCAGGGTTCTTTAAGGACTATTGATATCCACAATATGCCCAGAAAAGTGTATTGTGACATTATTTATCAATACATTACTATATGAGTTCATTCAACAACAAGAAATTATGAAATTCAGTAATTACTACCCTGAATAAGTTAAATATTAATAAATTAAAAAAATTTTAAACCTTAAAGGTCTTCCACAGAGCTTTTTAATTATTCCTAAAGTGACATGGTGATTATTTGTTTAATAAGGCATGACCATGAATTACCATTTTGAGATGACATGTTAAGTGTTTTATAACTCCCTGATTATATTATTTTAATTTATGGCCCTAATGTGGTAATATAGTAAGTGGCAATAAAGCATTTTGTGACGTCAATAAATATAAAAGGTGGCTTAAGTGTAATAATTGTAATTATTAAATGTATCAAAAATAATCACCATGTCACCTTTAGGGTTCTGTAAAAATGTTGAGATATTTTGTCTTTAAATAGAGAACCTTTAACTAAACTAAGCTGAGAAAAATAGTTATGCAGAAAATTGCAGATGTATATTAATGAACTAATTTTAGACTGATTTTAGGTAAAGCTATGATAACTGATTAATTTTAGATAGATGTAAGTAGTTCAATATTAATGAACTGATTTTAAATTCATTTTAGGTACAGCTATATTAACGAATACATTTTAGATTGATTTTAAGCAGTTATAACAATGAATGACTTTTAGACTGATTTTAATTAGAGCTATATTAGAGATATATTAATAAATTAATTTCAGATTGATTTTAAGTATAGCTATAGTAATTAATTGATTTGTAATTGATTTTAAGTAGAGCTATAATACTAAATTAATTTTAGATACAGCTATAACAATGAATTCGTTTTTGATTTGCTGATTTTAATTATAGCTGTAATTAACAAAATGTAGCTTAGTTTTACGTAGGGCTATAACGCTCAATGAATAATAGATTAATTTTGAGTAGAGGTGACTTTTATTTTGTTACAGTATAAAAGCCCTCACAGCGCTGCAGAGTAGGAGCGAGACTGCACTGCTATGCTGCCTACCTGCCCACGGTCGGTACGGGACGGTCATGCTGCTCCTCTGCTCTGGTCTGCTCAGCCCGAGGATGCTGGCGATGGTGAAGGCCGAGGGTCCTGAGCGGTGGGCCGCCATGCGTATGCGAGAGTGAATCCGGTCAGTCTGACCTGCTGCCCCCCGGAGCCGGAGCCTTTTAAAGCCCACCCTGCCGGATTAACACCCGGAGCTAATTAAACTAAACCAGCCCAGCCCCGGCATGTGAACGGAGCCGAGGGGGGTTCCAGGTAATCCCGTGTAGAAACGAAGCCCCAACCACCCAGGACCCCTGCAAGGGACACGGAGTCATTTAAAACGCGCATTCAGGGACAAAACCAGCCCTTTATTTGTACCCATCATGTAGAAAATGAGCTCCGTTCCCACCAAATCCTCTCATTTCCTTCAGCCGAGCGGAGAGCATTGTGGGGGAGCAGCCAGCTCGCGGGTAATCCCATTTACGCGGGAATTTAAAATAATAATAATTAATCAAAATGATAATAAAGGACGGAGGTTAAGGCTATTACAGCTAATCCTCCTGAATATTCCCTCCTCTTGTCATGCACAGGGATGGATGGGCCTATACAAACCACACAATAGCGTTTCGGCGAGTGCCGCTGATCACTTTTCCCATTCTCTGTAAGTAAATAAGTTATTTGTTTGTTTGTTGTTTGTGTTCGCCTCGCTCTCGCGGAGAGCTGGGCTCAGTGCACGAGCCGCTGCACTTTGTTTGTCATGCAAAGTTTGACTAATTACAGCTGTTTAAATGCAAACCTAATGCGGGCCAATTAGGCTTTAGATGTAAATAGCTACAGAACACAATAAAAAGAGCCCATTATGAGTCAAAAGACGCTTAAACTAACACTTAACTACACTTCAACTTTGGGTAAACTTGATGATATAAGCAAATGGGGCAGGTTTAATATTTGCACTTGAAAATTCAACAGCATTCTACATTCATTCAGTGCTGTAGGTGTTAATACAATAACACTACTTAAAGGAGCAGTCTGTGAAATTTAGGCCGCATTATAAAAGTATGTTTTCATTAGTGTATAATTTACCTGTAACTACAAATCATTGTGTCTGTGTTAGTTTAGAATGACTGCTTCATATCTTCATAGGAGCAGGTCGTCTTCCAAGGCTCCCTTCCGAGGCTGCCTTGTAGAGCTGCACTGTTGCTACATAATTTTCCCTTTCCGCCTTAAAAGATGCAGCAGCTAGATTCTGGCGCTGATAATTAGCATCTTGGCAGCTTCTTGTACGTACTTCCCTGTTCTACCTTAAATGGTGCAGTATACATGTTCTGGTGCTGGCGTTCAGTGTCTTATTTATCAGCTTCTTGTTTTCAGGTCCATCTTAAATGGTGCAAACGTTACATTCTGGCACTGGCATTTAGCATCTTATTTGCCCGGTTCCTGTTTATATTTTCCCATTCCCAGCCCTGGCATTCAGTGTCTTTTTTTGCCAGTTTTCTGTTCATATTTTCCTGTTCCACCTTAAATTGTATAGCAGTTACATTCTGGCACTAGCATTCAACTTCTCATTTGCCAGCTTCTTGTTCTTATTTTCCCATTCCACCTTAAATGGCGCAGCAGTTACATTCTGGCACAGGCATTCAACGTCTTATTTACAACGTCTCCAGCTTCTTGTTTGTTTTTTCCTGTTCCACCTTAAATAGTGCAGCATATTTTCCCATTCCACCTTAAATGGTTCAGCAGTTATAACAACACTTCAGGTGACGGAACGTAATCGCAATACCATTTTAGGTGGAACAGGATAATTTGAACAAGAATCTGGTGAATGTCCTTTAAACGTATTACTTAGAACAAAAACAGACTGTTCAGACATATCAGCCCCAATCTGGTGTACACGCCCAATACCAATCAAATACATCAGACTCGTTCCAACATCTGGATCACTCAAGATCTTAGACTGAACTGGGACAATCTGCCTTTAGCTACAGTGTACCAGCAAGCTGGAATTCATTGCAGGAAATTCTACCGCTCCGCTCTCGCTGGTGTCACACAAACATGTTAAACTCATCGTCTCTAACTACCTCCACACCAGCAACCGATGATCTGATTTTTAGTTCACTTTTAATGATTTTATGTTCTCAGTTTTTGTTTCACATATTTATTATTCTTTTATTTACTTTAGTAACTGTGTTTTTATAGATTGTTATCCATTTTTGATCTGTAATTTATGAAATAAATAATTCTTTGCTCTTTAAGTTTATTTTAATTAGATTTTTATTATTATTTATGATTATTGTTTTTTAGCTTTTGGTTTGTTTCTACAGTTTTTCAATCCTTCATTTCTGTTCTTCTTGGCTCAGCCGCATTGTAAATGAGGGTCACCCTCCCTGTACTCCAAGCTGAAATGCTGACTGACCAGTCAGAATTTGGTCACAGTGGTGGCGATAGTAACCAGACGTCTGAAGCTCTTAAGTGAGTTATTACCTAATATACTTATTTGAAAATGCATTCTTGGTAGAGAGGCACATACAGGGCTTGTATTACACACTACTGGGTACATTTCAGTCACAGGACACTAATTTAT
This sequence comes from Semaprochilodus insignis, assembly GCA_034552555.1. NCBI lineage: Eukaryota > Metazoa > Chordata > Actinopteri > Characiformes > Prochilodontidae > Semaprochilodus > Semaprochilodus insignis. The sequence goes on from CM067494.1 coordinate 5,755,164, forward strand.
ATATACATATTGTTTATGTGTGTGTGTGTGTGTATGTTATATACATATAACACACAACACACATACACACTACATGTCACGACACTCCTAACAGTGCAACACACACGAACATGTCACTCTCGTGAATGCAGTGCTGTGAATGGTCCACCACCCTAATAATCCCTGCTTAGTGGTTGTCCTGCAGGGGTCCTGACCGCTGATGAATGGGATAAGGGAGGGCTAACATACTACAGTATACAATACATTATACAATTATGTGCATGTGTTGCTGCTAATGTCATTACCATCCTTTCGATCGTTGATCAGTTTCTGGCCACAGCACTGCTGTTGACCAGATATTATTCGGGTGGTGGGTCATAAAACAGGGAGATTCCAACCACTGTTCAAAACTCCAGCAGCACTGCTGTATTTGATGCAGTTGCACCGGCACAACACACAGCAACAAACCCACCACCATGTCAGTGTCACTGCTGTTCTGAAAATGATCCATCACCCACATAATACCTGCTCTGTGGTGGTCCTGACCACTGAAGAAAAGGGTATCAGAGAATCACAGGGGCTACAGTCTGTAATTGTAGAACTACAAAGTGCTATATGGTATGTGGAGCTGTATATTATATACATCACAGAATGGCAGAGAGGTACATGCAAGGCTTTGTACAGCAAACCAGCATATGTGGTGTTTTGGATGCTGGTATGTGGATCAACAAGATTAAAACTGCTGGTTTTCTAAGCAAGGTTATGCAGAAAGTCAGAAACATCAGTGGAATTCTTCTTGACATTGATTTTTTCATTTTCCTGCTTTTATCTGGAACAGTTAGTGAAGACCCTCTTTTGTTAATTTGTTTGTAAACATTTATTTTATGTAAATATTACCACACTGCAGGTATCAGGTGTCATAATCCCCTGCTTTTAATATGCCTAATTTTGCTTATATCAATTTATTGATGTTACCTGTATCCACTGACATCTGGCTGCATCGCTGAGGAAAACAAGACGTGTTCATTAGAGGACTAATACATTTGATACCATCATGATTCAGACAAAAATGTGACACATGTGAAAGTGGCATCCATCTGAAATATATTTGACATTTCAAAAGAAAAACCTTCTTCATCATTATGACATAAAAATGTAGCAAATCGTACATAATCCATTATTCTGTTTATAAGCCAATACGAATTAACAGTCATTTCAAATGGGCATCAGACCGAAGTCTCAGGTGTGCTTCAGGAGAATATTCAGTGACATCTCTTTACACGTTTACACAGGACAAACCGCTTCACTTAACATCAAAATTCATCGTTTATTACACAAAACAAAAACATACTTGGTTCAGACTGCTCACAACTGAATGCAAGAGATGCTTTCATGACACTGATGATCATCATGATCACTGTAAAGGATAATGTTAACTGGTTAAGGCAGGTGGTCAAACAGGCCAAATTAAAAGCTAGTTTCAGTGAATAACTGAACAGGTTTTCTGACCTGCGCCTTTATGTTCAATATGTAGTTGATGGCCAGAGTGTACACAATGCGGTGCAAATACCATGCCTAATTATGTGGCTCAAAACCACCAAAATATTAAAAATAACCAAAGCCTCATATGAGCTAATGCTCATTTTTAAAATGAAATACACAACACACCATATTTTGAAACAGAACAGAAACAATGCTTTTTCATTTTTAACTACTTAAAAAAGCAGCTAGCAGTTTTTTTCTGATGATCATATGCAGGCCTGAAAGATTAATGGATTTTAAAGAGCTACAATTTTAATTCTAGGCCGTTTTATCAAAACCGTGTCTTATATGGGGAACATTAGCGTAATATCAGCGCTTGTAAACTATCTGTAGAAGAGTTAGACCAATCAGAGACAGCCAAACATCTATATGCTGTGACATCACAACCACAGCTAACTGAGAAAGGGGACGCTCTGGTCTTACTGACCAAATAACAGGCCTGCACTTCAGTTCACAGAAAATAATTGCTATTTAAATTGCAGTCGCAAATATTAATAAAAAAAAAAAAAACACAATTAGACATTCTTCCCAAATCGTTCAGCCCCAATCATATGTAATCTATGTAAATACATATCTATGTTAACTACAGTCTTCCTAAAAATCATAACCTGCCTAAAAGTCTTAATAACTTAAAGAAAATTTTGGCAGTCTTATTTAGACAAATCAAGTAAGTTTCCATGTTTTGTTATTTGAGTGGGGGAAAAAAAATAGGACACAGACAAATGACCACATCAACAAAAACATGCCCATAGTGCCAGAACTCGTCTTCTACATGTATGACCATAAACGGAAAACGTTGATACTTGTTACAGCTCAGTTACGGATCTACATGACTCGAAGCACATGCAAGCCTGTTAGAGCAGTTTTTCCCAACCCTGGTCCTGAAGGCACCCGGGCCGGCACGTTAGTGGATTCCCTGCCTACACTTAACACCTGCAACTCTGAGAGGCCTTGTTAAGGAGCTGCTAAGTTGAATCAGGTGTGAATCAGGAGCAGGGAACGCACTGAAACCTGCAGGGCAGGGTGCCTCCAGGACCAGGGTTAAGAAACACTGTGTTAGAGCATATGACAACGAAAGTAAAATATACAGTAGTATTACAAGTCCTTTATAAACGTTTGTTATTCACACATTTTCTTAAGGAAAAAAATAACTTCTTTCCATACATCCACCCATTCATCTCTTAAGCTTTTAGTATTACAATGTAGTGCACCAATTCACTCACTCTCTCACACACACACACACACACACAAATCAACTCAAAGTGTGTTTTAGATAGAATTCAGTAACGTAAACAGTACAAAATACATGATTCATACAAATTAACACAAGCTCCCGGAAGACTCTCCCAATCCATCCGCACGTAAAACACTTTTGACTCCTCCTTCCTGTAATTATGTGTCTTCTTTAACATTTTTTGCAGGTCATTTCATTTCCTTTATCAAATTGGAAAAGCCCGGAAGGAAATGTTGTTAAGACCGTAAGTGTTTTGTGAGAAAAGCTGAACTCACATTTACATTTATTAACTTTATTTTCCTGCTCCTTTCTGTCAAGCCTCCGATTCGCCCTTCTTTCTCCCTTCCTCCCCAGCATCGCTGTCCTCTGATTGGCTGTTGCTAAGGACTAGGAACTGCCCGTCAGCAGATGGAGGGTTTGGCCGGCTGGAGGCAGCTATCAGGCGGCTTTGCTCCTCAAGATCCTACGAGCAAGGAGTGCAAACATTTATAAGTACACATGGACATGATAACAGAGCATTAGCGGCAGAAATACATCAACTGACCTATTAATTACTCATATTCATTGTCCATTTTATCATCAACTCCACTTACCACATAGGTCCACTTTGTAGTTGCAAGTTCACAGTGTTACTTGCCGTGAGCTTGTGAGGCTGTCAGGTAAGATGTTAACCTAAGATCTAGCTAGTTAGCTATGCTAGCTAGCGTTAAATAGCTTGTGGGAACGTTGGGTTAGCATTGCTACTTTATGATCAGTATCCACAGCAGTAGCCTCCCTCAGATTTTACTCACGTTATTCACTTTGGACTTTTAAAGAGTGAACTGATACGCTTCTGTACTTCTGTACTACCGTCTACCGAGAGTACTAAGTAATTGAAAATGTCGCCACAGGTAACCTCAGGCCACCTTTTCATCTCATCCACCCACTCTGTTATGACCCTTGGATGAGGTAATGTTGTCCCATTCGAGCTCCTTATTGTTTCTTTGGTCTCCTCCCATGTAACCTTGTTCATTTTGTTTTTTTGTCATTGTTAATTTGCCTAACTAGCTAGCTAGCCAAGTAGCTGACTGGAAGTTCTAACACAAAGGCGGAAGAAACAAACTCTTGAAAGTGGGCGTGGTGAAATAAGGTGAATAGGTCACTATATAGGTGTACATTTACGGGCAATCTGTCATTGCACAATCTATCACAGTCTCTCAAACTCATCAAATTCATCACTGATCAGTTTCTAACCACAGCACTGCTGCTGGGTGGTGGATCATTCACAGCTCAGCACTGACATACCAACATGGTAGTGCTTGTCCCTTAGGTGAAACAGACATGTCTACACTTGACAGTGTGACTGCAGAGAGAGGTCCAGCACTCACACTCACACAGACGAGCTGCAGTCTCAAAACATAGGCCAAGTCCTGTAACCAGGCTTAATTACTCTGTCTTTGTAATCAACATGCAGTTAGGACGTGCTTAAGTACTACCAATATCCACACTGCGATCAGAAGAACACCTGAATACTGTCACACTGCCCAGCCCTACAACCCAGTCTACCATGTGAATGTCTACATGATGCTATACATGCAAACCATCATTTGCATTTCACTGTACCTTTTCGATCTGTTTTTGTTTATTCAGCTCCTCTTGTTGCTTCTCCTTAGCCTTGTCCAACTCCCTCTGCTTCTGTGAGGCTTTACGATCCTGTCAAGAAACAGAGCAGGCTCACAAGACTCGGAATGTACCAGCAAGAATTTTTTCATTTTATATATGGTTATTTTCTATTCTGTAACTGCAAAACTGTAAAGCCACATTTGTCTCTGAGGCTACAGTTTTCTAGACAGTGGTAGGAGTAGATTCCTCTGTGTCCAGGTATGGCAGGGGTTAATAGTCATGATGTAAGACTGGGGGAAAAAAAGGCTCTTACCATTTCTGAGTGGAGGGCTATTTGTTTCGCCAGCCCTACACTATCACAGATCTGAAAGGGGAAAAATAGGCAACTTCAGCTTATAACAGACATTGGGACCATATTTGGCTATGCTTTATCGTATGGCATAAATGTGTACAAGTTCAAATTCATGTTTTATTCAAAATAGTTTAAAATAATAACACAATAGTTCTTAAAACCATAACAATGAGTGTGTTTACAAGCAATTAATAATCTGATCATAATCCGATTTCTGCAGTTACCCGATTATTCAAATGGTCATGTGACAAGCATACTCAGCATACAGCATACTCCAGTTTCTTTAATCAGATTAAGATTTAGAAATCATATTATTGAATCTGTTAAGGAGAGCTGGATTTTAGCTCAGTAGTCCGGTTTTTCAATGCATGCGTACATTTACTCTGATGTCTTTCAGTTTTTTCAGTCACAGCAAAGCAACGGGTTACTGACAAAATCAGATTTTCTGCAGTTACTGAATTATTAAGAGCATGTAAACAAATTCTGTTTTAGAGCTCAAGTCTAACTATATGTAAATTGATCAAGTCAGCCTACTTAAGCTAGAGTTTAGTTAACACACCTGGCCCTATTATTCAAATGCTAATGAAGGACTTGATTAACTGGATCAGGTGAGTGAGATTAGGGCTGGAATTTAAATGTGCAGAGCAACAGAATTCTAGGAGCAGGGTCACCTTATATAAATAAGTGTTACATTTGTCTATAACGTTAATCCAGGTAGGATTCGGTCCAAATTTCCACACTGTGTGTTCACGTATCAGCACTGGTATTGCCAGGTATGCTCCATGTGGAATGTCTGTTCTGTACATTTACATGCAGGGTTCCTCCTAATGCTGTTGACACATTCATATGGATTATGCATATGCCTCAGACTTATTTAATTCTACTACCTTCTCCCCATCATTGTTGGACTCAAAGATATAGCAGACGGTGACTGGGCGCCCGTCTACTCGGCCTCCGGCCGTCTGCAGCACAAAGCCAAACAGCCGCTTGTTCTCCTGATGAGATGCACACAATACCACGCTGGAAAGAGGGAACTGCAGATAAAGGAAGACAGCTGGTAAGTGTTTGGATCCTGCTTCAAATTTAATTTAGCATATGAAAAAAGCTGACAGCTATATATACAGGGGTTGGACAATGAAACTGAAACACCTGGTTTTAGACCACAGTCATTTATTAGTGTGGTGTAGGGCCTCCTCCTCCTTTTGCGGCCAATACAGCGTCAGTTCGTCTTGGGAATGACATATACAAGTCCTGCACAGTGGTCAGAGGGATTTTAAGCCATTCTTCTTGCAGGATAGTGGCCAGGTCACTACGTGATGCTGGTGGAGGAAAACGTCCTTCTTGGTGGTATGCTGACATTACCCTGGATACCGTGGCTCTTGATACATCACAAAGACTTGCTGTCTTGGTCACAGATGC
>CM067494.1:5766290-5795566 GCA_034552555.1 Semaprochilodus insignis
CTGTATAATTTCACTTCTAGTTGAACTAACATTTTAATCTATTTCCTTTCCTTTTCATTCTTCTTAAAATCAGAACAAGGGTCATTTCCTGTTCCACGCAAGCAGCCCAGATTAAATCCAACCAAATCTGTGCAACATATGCTCTTCTAGCACTGGTCAAGCCAACTCTCAGTGTGCGTTTTATTAAATGAAGACAATCGCTGAGGTGTATGATTGAGCACACTGGGAGATCGCCTGAATCAGGTCCAGCAGAGTAATTGAGAGGACACATAAGACTGTACGATTATACCAAGTGTTTGCACCATATAATTTATCCCATATCAGGTGAAATAGAACAGCTCACCTTCTCGTTTTCTTTTTTCTTAGACAGCCGGCTGTATCTGTGGATGGCTGTGTCGTGATCTAAGAACATAAACAAATCTGTGTTATAACCATGAATACTGCACAGAAAAGGACTGCCAGCGTCCCTGAAGGAATCATTTGCCACGTGACTTAAAATGAATACTTACCATCACTGGATATTTGGAACACCTCCTTTAGGGTGAGAATTTCTGGAAAGAACAGCAATAAAATAAATTAAGGTGAAAAGTGCAAAAACCACCCTGAACGTCCTCTTTATTAGAAACCCCTGTCCTGTTCCTCCACTCAATGGACAATTTAACAACTTCCATTTGCCTAAAAGTACTATTTACAGTACTATCCAAAAGTCAATAACCACTTTTTATTCATTTTCCAGTTAAAACAGCCATTAAGTTCAAGTTATTAGTTTTTTTTATTTTTCAATTTTTTAAAAACTTGACAGCTGAATATAATACCATATATTTTGGCATTTAGTGTCCATGTGTCCTTTAACCTTTATAACAGCTTCCATTTTTTGGGAGACTTTATTTTAACTATAGATTACATATTTTTCACACCTCCAGTTCAGTCTTAGAAGTTGGTTGCATTTTCTGATTCTCACAATCCAAGTAACACATTCAGCGATGTTGAGGTCTGGACTATGGGATGGTCAGTCCATTGTTCTGAGAACACCAGAAGCCTCTTTGTTCGATTTGTCCATTTGTCCAAGCTACACATCCTTTTGCATGCACAGTGTTGAGTCTTCCCCAGAAGGTTAGACTAAACAAGGGGTTTCTAATAAAGTGGCCAGTGAGTGTGCAGACATGGTTCAATAATAAAGACACTGACATGAGGCAGGCTTACGCAAGATAAGCTCCCTGTTACCTTTCAAGTCCCTCTCTTTGAACTGAGTAATGGGAAACATCATGGCATCTGCTAGCTGAGTAGACAAGACTGCATGACAGGAACTGAGCTGTGGGGAAGAGAGTGAGAGGGACGATAAACGAGTTAATAAACATTTGCACAGGAGGAGATGGAGCTCAAAGATCAGCACTGTTCTCACCTCATCGATGACTTTGGCAAACTGCTGCAAAGTCGAGCTCATGACTTCATCGTCACCACCCAGAGGGAAGCGCTGTAATGAGCCAGTAATGCACTATTAAGCCCTACGGCTGGTGAGATTAACACATTCAGTTTATAAAACGCTTCAACAGTATCTTGCTCACATTTATAGTCAATGTGGGAGCTGCGATCTTAATTCCTCACAAATGTCAAGTGAAGAGCAATAGACAGTGATGAGAGGTTACCTGTTTCTCATATTCCTTCAGTAATTTGGAAGTTAGGTGTGTGGCAGCACTCAGTTCATTCTGTAAACCACATAAGCTGCAGTTTAAAATAAAGAAACACTTCAAAACTCTTCCAGAGCATTACTGAACATTACTGAACATTCATGTAGAAAAGAGATTCCATACTAGTGCTCGATTAACCCTTACCTGTGCGTCATATATTCTCTGCATGGCCTGGAAGAGCTGATGGTAGTAGCTAGATACTGAAGCTGTGTCCTCCTCAAACACACTAAGCAATGAGCGTGTCTAGAAAGAAAAAAAGAAGAGCAAGAAAATATGGATTCAGCAAGGTACCAACACACTGTTCAAAACAGTATAACAGAACTGAACACTGCATCGCCAATATGGTGTGGAAGTGTCAATGATGAAATCTATGCATATGAGAGCATGCATAGTTGTTATTCAGATTCAGATAAATTTGCCTTCTTGGGCTGCATGATACATTGTATTACCTCACACATGCAGCACCCAAGAAACATATTGAGAAAGGAAACATAGGTGTTAGAAGCCAAACAAGCGCTATGCAACTCTGGCATTGAACCCTCTCTCCCAGTAACCTAACCATTTGGGTAAACAGCCAGTTACAATTCACACCCATTTAAAATGTGCAGACTCAGAACGGTGAAAGGTATAAATGGCTACTGTCACAACAAATATGCATCATCATTAAATGTGTATTCATTTGTGTTAATTCGCTTTTTGATTCATTTTTGACATATGTATTTATTCATGTTTGTAGTCTGACTGCCAAATTGCCCTGAATGTTTTACAACCATATTTCCTCTCATACTGTTACTGTGATATCCAACAGCGTTATGGAACATTGCATTTTATGTCCATATCTCACGGCCTTAATTTGCACTGAAAAGTGAACTACAAGTACCTGTACTTATTAAGACTACCCCTTCTAGATGAGTTATTACATTGGAACATGCAGAGCACTGACTGGGAAGCCTGACAATAATGCAAATTCAGACAAATTATCGTAGTCTAGTTAACGATCGCAATCATCAACAAATTTATAATCCAGATTCAGTTATGAAGTACTACATGTGAGCATTACAAAGTCTTTAGCCTGCATTTTCCCTGATAGCAGTGTAATTACCATCTGGGCAAACTGACTGACTGATATTACTTGATCAGTTGTAAGAATAACTTTTTTCTGCACAACCTGCATATAACACTTAACATTAGGGCTGCACAGTATATCATTTCTGCATCGTTCTCTCAGTGTGTGCACATGCGCAATATGAACATCGCAGGATGTGCAGTGTTAAGCAAGAACAAATTAAATGAATCACGTCATGCTATGACTTTTTTTACTGCTTGATACAAAAGAAAAAGTCCTGGTTCATGGACTCTGATTCAAGGCTTCTTGGACACAGAGAAGAGAAGTCACAGAGCTCATCTGCTTTTGTGTTTTGGCACTGAAACCAATTTTGAATAATGCTGCTCAAATCATCTGGTGAAAATTCCTGATTATGTTTTCATACTTTAATAAGATATAATACAATTTTATGTATTTTATTGTTTTAATATAATTTTTATTGAAAAAAAAAAAAAACACAAAACAATCTCATTTTTTTCCCAATATCGTGCTGACCTAGTTAACATCCAGTGTTTTCTGCAGTCCTTTGGTGGGACACAATACCAGACTGATGCTTTGGTACCACTCTGGACAAGCTTGTCCATTTCACTCTCTACGGGAGAGTACAGCTCATGTATCACAGTTTTTGTTTTGTTTGCATGTCAGCCCTGTACCTGTACTGTTTACCAGAATATCAATGTTTAAAGTACTTGTGTACTGTTGCTGGGGATGTTCTGTTTGTGTAGTCCACGATTTAGTTCACATTATCAACATGACAAATGGAGCGCATAAACCTTTGCACCCCATTCAAAATAAGTTATTTTACAATAATTATTTATCATAAAATTGTATTTAAAAAGTGGTTTATAAGCACCTAAAGCTGTATACAAGTACACCAAGCACTTCAGACCAAACAGTTCTAACAATGTTGATATCTCAAAAACTTTGAAACGAGGTAGGAGATGAAAATTATGAGCCAAAAAGAAGAAGAAGAAAAAAACCTGACAGATAACAGTAGTGTTTACTAACTATGGTGACATTCTACAATACTAAAGGCTTTTCATCAGTTGAGAGCAATCATCACAATATCATGAGGTGTTGTCACTTTGCCTTTAGTGTTACATGTTCCACATGTTTTGTGATCCTGTGACATGCTGACTTGTTTTGAAATAAAAAAATTAAAAAAAAAAAAAGTTTTATCTGTGAAGTATATACACAGTTGAGTCACATTATTATGACCACTTCCTGTAAGAACACAAGCTGGTGATAGCAGTGTTATGGTCTGGGGAATGTTTCTGTGGCATTGTCTGGGCCCACCCATCCATGTGGAAGGCACTCTCAAATGATTTGGGTATGAATCCAGCCTTGCAGATCACATACACCCATGTATGCTGATTGTCTTCCCTGGGGCGGATGGGATCTTCCAGCAAGACATTGCCACATGTGGCACGGCTAGAAATGTCCAACATTGGTTGGAAGAGAATGACTGAGACTTCCAAGTACTACACTGCCCCCCTAAATCCCCAGATTTAAGCATCTGTGGGACCACCTTGATCGCAATGGATCCTCTCCCATGCACCCTCCGGCAGCTGTGGGATGCACTGCAGTCAGCATGGCTCCAGATACCTGTGACAACCTACCAGGACCTCCCAGCCCGTCTAGCTGCTGCTGCGGCGGTTACTCTGGATATGAGTTGATGGTCATAATAATGTGACTCGACTGTGTAATTAGAGCTTTGTAGAAGCAAAACTTTCAGTGAAATACTTCAAAGAATCAAATCCTGACCTCAGAATTAAAAGTCACACGCAGTCCAAAAATATGTGTATTGTTTCACCCCTAGAGATTACCACCAAAGTGAGGGAGCAGAAGAGGCTTCACCCCATATTCATTCAGTCCTCACAACAGAAGAAAGAAAGAAAGAAAGATAACAAAGGAAAGAGGGAAATCAGTGAACCAGCATCTGTCAAAGAAACTATGCTCAGAAATCAGTTTTTCATTTTGACTCATTTCATATGGCATAAGTAGCCAAACCGACTCTGTGGAGTTTACACCAAAACGAGATAAACCAAAGCAACAGAAGGGAACTTAAAAATTCCAGCTTTTTCAGAGCCCAAACAGACGAAGGTAATGGGAACAACCCTAATTTGTTACACGAGGCTGAAATCGTCATCTTGTTCCAGTTTTCCCGTTCCACTTTAAAAGGACAGCGCCGTTTAAGGTGGAATGGAAGGAATTCAAACTAGAAGCTGACTTCAGCCTGAGGCACCTGAAACCAACTGCTGCACCATTTAAGGTGGAACGGAACAATTCAGAAGCTAGAGAATAGCTTTCATTTATTCCGCCCTTCAGGGAGTGTGCCAGCATTTGACAGCACTGTTTACATGGAGGCTAACGCGTTAGCCTGCTGTACGTGGCTCTGCTTGTAAACACTGAGGTTGCGCGCTGCCCTGATGTCAAAGGCTCTTCCTCACAGTTAGCAGGCTAACACAGTAATTACTGACATTGTCCGTAAATGCGCTATATTTTAGGAATCATTCCTGACTTACAGCGACTACTGAAAACCTTAGAAAACTGACATCCTAAAACACAGAAGCTTTTTTTTTATTCGCCAAGGCAGACAGTCAGCTAGCTGTTCAGCTAACGTTAGCTAGTTAAACTACACAGCCAGCTAAGCTAAGCTAACGTGTTTACCTGAGGACTGTCCTCCAGTGTTTCTTCTATCGGCAGTTTGTCAATTCCAGGCATGACTGTACGAGTAGTTTCAACGAAAATGCGTGAATTGTGAGTTTATCTGACGCCAGGCAGTTGAAAAATCTCCTCGATGGCTTTATTCCCTGCAAAAATCGACACCCAGACAGATTAACCCTCCCACAAACACGGATATTCCGCCTTTTCTTTCCCTTCCATTGGGGGAGACTTGATGACGAGTTACTGGATCAGCCTTATAATAAAATAAAAGCCGTTTATTTTCTCACTTCTTCAAGGGTTCTTTAGTGCAGACCATGGCTCTAACCAGGAACACTCAAAAGTACAATTTGCCTGCTTTAATGTTTTTTTGCAAACATTAAATTGTCCATAGGATTGATCTAGAATGTGTTGAACCCAAATAAAGCATGACATCGTACCAGCAGAAGAACTGTTTTTAGAGAACCATTTTCTAAAAAAGTTCTATATGGAACCATATACAACATGTTCTCCATCAATCTGAATAACCATTCCACAATGCATAGAACCATTTAAAGCATGCAAATGGTTCACTAAGTGTTCATGGTCTTTACTAAAAAAAAAAAACCTTAAAGAACCTTTGAAGAACCATGCTTAAATCTTTCTTTGTAGGTTGAAATGGTTCTTCAGATTGATCTACAATGTAACTTTAACAAAGGTTGACATTGTAGCAATAGAAGAACAATTTTTAGAGAACCATTTTTTAAAAAAGGGAACACATTCTCTACAATCTGAAGAACAATTTAACCATGCAATGAACCATTTAAATGTTTTTTTTAGTGTACGTGGTCTTTATTAAAGAACCCATGAACAACCATGCTTAATTGGTTATTTGCATGGTGAGATGGTTCATCTGACTGATCTATGATCTGTTGAATTCAAACAAAGCTTGACATTGTACCAATAGAAGAACTGTTTTTAGAGAACCATTTGTTTTAAAAAAGGTTCTATCTAGAACCATTTTCAACACATTCTCCATCAGTCTGAAGAACAATTTCACCATGCAAGAACTGTTTATAGAAGTGGTCATGGTCTTTCCTAAAAAACCCTTAAAGAAATATGCTTAAATAGTTATTTGTATGCTAAAATGATTCTTCAGACTGATCTAGAATGTGTTGAACTCTAAGCTTGACATTGTGTCAATAAAAGAACTGTTGTTAGAAAAGGGTTTTTTAAATAACTAAAAAATAGAATCGAATCATAGAACCAAATACAACACATCCTCCATCAATCTATTGCTCCATTTCAACATCCAAAGAACCATTTGAGCACCTTTTTAAGACTGTAGCTGACCCGACTAGGGGTGGATGAAGTATTACTATCTTCAGGTAGAAGTGCTGTTATTCTGTAAATTCTTTAAAAACATAATTCTGTTGTTCCCAAAGTTATGAAAATATTCTAAATGAGGTCTTCTTGTCTTGGGTACCCCAGCTAGCAGGGAACGTTCTCAGAACTTTGGCTAAGGTTACCTACAAGTTCTAATAAAGTTTTAAAGAAAGTGTTTTAGTCTAATGTCCAAAGAACATTATAAAGATGTTCCCATAAAGTTAAATGTTAACTAACTAATAACCTTTTAACTACAATGTTCAGAGGATGTTTTGAGGATGTTCTCAGGGCCACAGATTATGTTACATGATAACAGAAAAACATTACCAGCACAGCATTCAGTACATGTTTTATGGATGTTACTGAGACCTGATATGACAGAATGTTTTAGAGAAGGTTCTACTACCTTTATAAAGAACATTCTAGGAACCAAAAAAAAACTTACAGCCAAAAACGTTATTGGAACATGGCATTCCAAATTCTCAGAACGTTTTTAGAACAAATCATTTCTGGTTGGGACTTCTCAAAGACATGGGTACGTCCTGTTTGAAATCAGAATGAGGCATAAGCCATTTTCTCATTCATTTTCATTTTGGCTCCTGAGAAATAACCCTCAGATATTCTCACTTGTTGTCAAACATATGGATTAACTCTTTTGTGTCTGAGTCATCTCTCCCCAGACTCAGCTGAATTATATTTCCATATAAAAGTCTAATAGATATGTTCTTATAGAGCTCTATTCTAAATCACAGACCTCTTCCATCACTCACACCAGCACAACACACACTAACACACCACCACCATGTCAGTGTCACTGCAGTGTTGATAATGATCCACCACCCACATAATACCTGCTCTGTGGTGGTCCTTTGGGGGTCCTGACTATTAAAGAACAGGGTTAAAGGGGGATAAAGTATACAGAGAAACAGATGGACTACAGTCTGATATTGTACATACTAAGTGGAGCTGATAAAATGGACAGCGAACGTAGATACAAGGAAGTGGTTTTAACGTTATGGCTGATGGGTGTGTTAGTATGCGTGTGAGCTTGTGAGTGCTATTAGGAAATCAACATAATTGGCTAAAATTGTATATCTTTACAAAACTGACTGATTCATACAAAACAAATATATAAAATAATATTCTTTGTAATTAATTATTGTCCTCAGGATACTCCCTTTTATATTCATAGTCAAAACACAAATCACACACTGAATCACAAATGAGCAGACTTTTTATTATTTTGTCAAAGCTGCTAGACACAACTTCGCTAGGTACAAAACATACATACAAAGATTTATATAGTGAATTCAACAATTCAGCCATGTAACAATTTGCAACATAAAGATCCTGAATCAATAGAAAGTGGATGTCTATGAAATTTGGACTAATAGCTAAACAAAACCAATAACTTAGTCAAACCGATCACTCACAATTCATTTCAGCCTGTCACACTTAACTGTGACAGGCCTTGTAGCTGTGTCACTTAGGCTGACCTTGGCTCTGCTTACCATAGAGGTCATACTCTTTGTATAAGATGTATTCCTTCAGGGGTTTTGGCAGATGCAGGAAGCTCATGAAGACCGGAGCTCTGAGGCGCAGCCGGCCCAAACATCTCCTGATCTTCAGCCGGCAGAGATGCTGCAAAGAACGGGCGTTCTCTAAAAGGTTCATGAGTTCAATTCATTAGTATTTGGATAGCACTCTTTTTTGTTGTTTTGCCTTCGTAATAAAGCACTTTGAGTTTTAAATGAAACAAGCGTGCATCACAATCCTAACTAGTGTTTGAGTATGTAGTATATAGTACAGTTAGAAATGCCAAAGTTGAGTATACTCAAAAATTCACAGTGCACACTTAGAGCCAGTTGATTTTTGAGTATGGTAATGATGGACGCTATTGTCCCACAATGCAATGGGAAACAGAATGGGAGGAGCTTCTCACGTCTAGGATATTTGAGAAAAGGGAAAAGCTTCATCACTTCCTGTTAGTTAGAAACAATAGTAGTTTGCTAATATTGTGTGCACTAACCTGCTGAACTCTACACTATTAAGATTAGTATACAGCATATACTGTGTAGTATTAGTGTGTAGTTCACAACTGAGACGCAACCAATAACTATGAGACCGTGAGTAATAAGATGAGAAATAAAAATTATATGTCCAATTTTTTCCTCTTACCCCAAAACTAATTAGTCAGCCCAGTTGTGTTTGCTAATTGGTCACTATAACATTCCATTACTTGTTAGCTACATTGGCCTTTTGGCTCCAGTACAAAAACAAAGAAGAAAACTTTAAAAAATCTATATGGAAATTAAAATGTATGTTTTTAATATACTGCATAAATTTGATCTTGTGCATATCCATGTTGAATGAAATTAAGGAATCAGAGCCCATTTCACACAGTTTTGGAGAACAGAAATACAGATAAACCTTCTGTACTTTATTTTTATGTTTTCTTAAGTGAAATGTGAAAATATATGTTTATGCAGGGCCGACCTCATACACTACTTACAGTGACTCAAAAATATCCTAATAATACTTTAATATGCAAGTTAGGATTAGAAATAGGAGTATGTCTGCTGCAATACTCACCTTGAATCTTGCAGATTTCTGGCCACTGTTTCTGTTCCATCAGAGTTGCCTTCAATTTGCAGCAGAACTTGACATGGTCGACATAATCTAACATGATGCGCACTACATTTCCAGCAAGATGTTTCAGCCAGTAGACAGAAATCACTTCACAGAACTGCAGGGTAGGAACAAGTGACAGACAGAAACCAAATTACTGTGTAAGGCACTGTGTAAGGCATTTTGAATTACACTAAAAACAACGAGTGGACACACTACATATTAATATATATATATATTAGTTTTTGCAGCTTCTGTGTAAATTCCTGTTAAATTCATGTTGTCTATGATTTTCGCGCCAATGCTTAAAAATATCATTTGTATTTAATGTGACACAGCAGTGTTGCTGGAGTGTTTAAACACCTCAGTGTCTCTGCTGAACTGTGAATCGTCCACCAACCAAAACTATCCAGCCAACAACATTCTGTGGGCAGCGCCCTGTGACCACTGATTGATGAAGGACCAGATGATGATCAACACACACTCTGCAGCAGCAGATGAGCTATCATCTCTGACTTCATATCTACAAGGTGGACCAACAAGGTAGGAGTGTCTAATAGTGTGGACCGTGAGTGGACACAGTGTTTAAACACTCCAGCAGCACTGCTGTGTAACACATGGACTACAGTCTGTAATTATAGAACTACAATTGCTACTATATGGTAGTGCTGATGAAATGGACATCTATATATATATATATTTGGGTTTTTTTATTTTTTGCCTTTTTGCCTTTTTTCAATGTTGTTTTTAAAATACCTTTTTAAATTTATTTATTATTTAATTTATTAAACTTCATTGAAGTTGAAATATTTAGATTTATCATTAGTTTAATTTATAAATAACTGTCTGTGCATGTGACTGCCTTTAACATTCAAGGTGTTAGTAAAGGTAATCTATTAGAAGGTTGTCTCATCTCACAAACACAATTTTGACTCTCACCATGGTGTCCTTGATGACAGAAGGGGTCCAGCCCTCATAATCATCTGGCACATGGGATTTGTCCCCATACGGACAGTCGAAGCAGCGCAATATGTCGTAGCCGTAGTTAAAGAGCATCCTCAGCATAACCTCATCTTTTAAGGCGTACTGCAGAGCGGAGGGAAAGTGAGTAGTGTTCACCCTGCAGAAGTAGTTGACGTTGGCACCATGCCTCAACAGAACGTCTATCAACTCGTAGTTGCCCAGTCGCAGTGCCACCTGCAGACATTTGACGGGGTCCTGATTGGGCATGGCTCCAGCCTCCAGCAGTAACCTGGTGGAGCGCAGATCCTCATTGCACACAGCGAAGTACAGGGCTGACTTGCGCTGGTCGTCGTAATTGCGACGCACCCAAGGGTACAACATGAAGTTGGGATCATAGCCGGCATTCAATAGCATCTCCAGGCACTGGAAGTGTCCACCAGCAGCTGCAGAGTGAAGAGGGCTCATTCCGCTCTCATCCACAGCCTCCCAGGTAGTCACAGGGATTAGCAGAGCCAAAGCGCTAATTAAAGAAAAGAAAAAATGTTTACATGTATTGGAGTATGTATAAACACTTTCAGCATCTGCAAAAAGTTTATTTGGGGGAGTGGCTAACCCACTTTAGGCCTCCCATACAATATGTGCCATGAAATGCCTCTTCCTAATACACTTATCACTGAAAAAAACGTTGCACACTGACAGAATCAAACGAGAGGAATGAAACTTGCTGGGTAGGTTTAACATCATGAGACATGCGAATGATTTAAGTTTCACGCTCAGCCATGCTTGTGACATAAGCAAGGATGGGCCTTATCACTGTTGGCAGCAGTGAGTAGACAAAGGCACACACCAGCGACATGATGGATCTGGGAGACCTACACGAACCACGAAGGGAGAAATCCGAATCGGTGTGTGGAGGCACCGTGGCCAGCGCCAAGATGAACAGTGGCATGTGCATTAGCAAACATGGCGGCCCGACGCCATACTGAGAGACACTACTTCTGTATGTGTAGCTTAATAAATATTCCCCATATCAGTCTAAATGTATCATCATTCATTGTTCCTGGTAACCTTTATCTTCCTTCCCAATAGCACTGCAATCCCACACTTCCTTCTGGGTGCAACTATTCTTTTGACAATGAGTGTATATGAGATATAAAAAGAAGTAAAAAAGATGTAAAAAGAAGAGAAAATATAATTTTGTGGTTCGAATTGGATGAAAACATATAATTTACATTTTGGCCATGTTTTCATAGTATCTCATGCCCGTCAATGCAGAATGTAAGCCTGAATGTAAATGCAATTAATTTGGTAAAGGACCACCATCACTGGATCCCGGAACTAGGTGATGGTCAGAAATGCGTCTTACTTCACGTATCCGCGGTGGGCCACTCTGTGAATGGGAAGGTGGCCTGTGTGTTTGGGCACATTAGCGTCTGCACCATATTCCAGCAGCAAAGAAATTACATCGGGATTCCCGGACGCAGACGCCTCAAAAAGGATAGTAGCGCTGTCCTGAGCCTGGGACGTCACATCGGCACCTGCAGATCAAATACGGCTGCTGTTACATCCAGTATTATGACTATGAAATATATGGTATATGGCAGAGATGGGACAATACCACTTTTTCTTTACTGATACCAATACCGATACTAAAACTGAGTATGTCTGATACCTTTGATAAGCAGATATTTCTTCTTTTAAAATTACTGAGCTATATAAATGAAATATTGTAGATAATATTTGTGTATTTATATGCCATGCTCAAACTACTCACTCTACCATGCCACTCTACTTATCATGTGTTTTTATCATTTTGTTGTGACTATTGATGTTATAATTTTGACGCACTACCCCCGATCTCCCGGACTCCATTTCCCATAACCCACCACCCGATGACATCACTTTCACATGTCCACCATCTCCCAATCCTGTTCCATTTCCTAGATCCGAGTCTCCAGAGTATTGAGCCCACCTGTTGTTAATTTAGTGTTTGTATAAATACTCCTCTCTCACACTGACCCGTTGCGAAGTATTGCCACTCTGTGCTTCCTGAGCGTGTCTCTCTGTGATTACTCTTGTTTGCTTATTCTGTTTTGATGATTTGCTGGTTTACTCTTTTGTCTTTGCCCTTTTTGCCCTTGCTGTTCTGTTTTCCTGGTTTTGACGTCCGCTTGTTTCTTGACTCTGACTCTGTCTTGCCCTTCTGTTATGTCCGCCTTGCTCTTGTTACTGCTGTGTTCGATTACAAACATGTTAAATAAACCTCTTCATGATTTTAGCTCAGCGCTCATCACAGTCTGTTTGTCCATCAACACACAAATCAGATCTTTTTTTTTCCTCCGGCACTCAGTGTAGCACGTTCTGCTGACATCAGTCCTCTACCCACATTTAGTGCCTCCTTTGTCCAGTAACTAATCAGTGAATCCTTGAGTTGTTTTGCTGTGCCTAGTAGTAGATACGCCTCAAACC
Organism: Semaprochilodus insignis; assembly: GCA_034552555.1. NCBI lineage: Eukaryota > Metazoa > Chordata > Actinopteri > Characiformes > Prochilodontidae > Semaprochilodus > Semaprochilodus insignis. The sequence goes on from CM067494.1 coordinate 5,779,173, forward strand.
CTAAAATAAGCAGAGGTACCTTGAAGAACCTAGTTTTGAGTTGGTTCCTTTGACAGATGAGTGGTAAGTTGACTGTCAAGTATCCGGTCACTTTTACAGTGCGCGCTTTCCTCTGAATAAAGTTTCTCTTTAAACAAGCACTGAAAACACTGTGTAATAAGAATGCATTCATATGCTAATCCATGCAAATTCCAGTCTCGGCTTTAGTTTATTAGCTGCACAGCTTCTCTAGGCATCTCACACACAGACTCAGTGATGGTCTGCTTTCCCTTTTTGCAACAGGAACTAGCATGAGAGTTTCTGACCTTTGCTGAGAAGGGCTTGCACTATCTCCAGGTGTCCAGCTTGTGCGGCCAGGGCCAGCGGAGTGAGCCCGTAGGCGCTTTTGGGGTCAGCATTAGCTCCTGATTTCAACAGCAAGTCCACAATGTCAGTCAGGCCCAGGTGTGCGGCCTCATGGAGGGCCGTCCTACGGTTGGCCCCTTCCTGATTCACTCGGACGTTGAAGAAAAGAAGGAGCTTCACCATGTCATAGTGGTTGTTTCTTATCGCTGTAGAATCAAATGAATTTATATGGTCAGGCAATGACAGCGAAAGTGAATCTCTTGGAGCGCAAAATCAAATACACAATTTTCCCCACATGCAGCCAATCAGGAAAGACACATTAGGAGTCTGAACGTTGTCTTTTTTTTGTTTTGCATTGGAGGTAATAGTCCTTTATAAGATTGTCTCTAGGAAATACAGCAGATCTCAATATTGACCAAGAGCTAAAGATAAAAAGGGGATCTCGTTTAGAATATGGCCTTCCTCTGGGAATGTTTCTGAGTAGTGGAAGCTTTTAACCAACCAATTAGCAGTGTGCTAAACTATGCGCTAATGAAGAGCTTCCTTCAAATCATGTCAGGATGTTATGTAATTTCAAATACACATGCTTTTGTGGTTTCTAATACTGCCCTTGCAGAAAAACAACAGTGCTGGTCTAAGCTGGTCGATGCTGGTTGATTATGGTCTAGTGCTGGTTTATAGATAACCCCAAAGTACAGGGGTTTTCAGCCAGCTGATTGTTTTGGTCAGATTTAAGTCATCCACCTGTTTTAAGCCATCAGTGCTGAGTGGAGCAATATTGACTCTTCTTTCTGTAAAATATTGCCTGTTGAGTCACTCCATGACAGTCTGGCACGACACCATTGCAGTCTTTGGCGATGTTGACATGGTGTTAAGTGCAGTCGCTGTTAGGGTGCATGTAGTCCTGTGTTGTGCAGCAGTCTGCCAATGGTGCTGGCACTAACAGGATGACTCATGGAGGGCATCACTGCTCGCTGAATGTCTGTAATTGTGGCTGTTGGGTCAGTCAGGTACAGAGATAAGGCCAGTCCTTGCTTACGTCACATGCACAGTCGAGTGTGAAACTGTGAATCATTTGCATGTCTCACTATGTCAGACCAAGCCAAAAAGTTTAATTCCTGTCGGTTGATTCCTTCTTGGTGCAGCTAATTTTTTGATGATGAGTGTATATTATTAGCAACTTCACATTGTTTTAAAGGAAAAATCCACTCAAAGTGTAACTCACACTAACTGCTTTACTGACCAGTGACAAGAGGTGTGTCCTCTTCGCCATCCAGGCAATCTGGACTGCTCCCGTTGTCCAACAGATAGCAGGCATTGTCGAGTAGACCCTTCTCAACAGCCAAGAAGAGGGCTGTCTTACCACGTTGAGTTTTTTTATGCTTAGCGTCTGTAGGAGATGCTGTAGTAAAGCAGAGCCAGAGCCAGAACAAGTTAGAGGAACATATTAGAACTGTTAGCATAACTACTATTTACAGGCTTGGAATCAAACTTTTTGTTGTTTTAAAAACTGTATTTTTTTCAATAATGTACATGTACACATTATAAACAGGCACTAGATTTAGGTTATTTAGATTCATTATAAACAGAATTATATTTAGATTCAGTTTTCAGGTTATTTGAAACAGAAAACAACAATAAATTATGCTATAATGATCATGCTCTAAATATGTATAGTTATTTATAGTAATCTGTTTAGAGATTTGATCACCACTTTTCAAATGAGACCTTCTGCATATCTCTGCTGTCAGAACAAAACCGCTGTGATGTACATATATCCATTAAATATGTTTAGATCCATTTCGTAAATGCATCAGCAGCAATGGTAATTTAACAGTATTGAAAACAATGATTTTAAACCAGGTACCACTTTAGAATAAAACTAGACTTTTAAAGGGTTTATGAATTGATTAAAATTAGTTTATTAATGTTATTAATTTGGTCATAAACCCCTTAAAACCATTGAAAAGCAGTTGCAACACATACCTAAAAAGGGCAGTAGTGTTCTGTTGTTTGCCTAATAGTGAACCCACATTCATTAATACTGTTAATGCTGAGATTGTGATGTTTACTGATCTTACTTTGTCTTCTCTATCAATCAGCATTAAACCTCTCAGCTTCATAACACACACATATTCATCAGATAAATCATTCACTACTTTTTAATGAATGTATTATGTATTATAACTGCTTATTTTAAGTGTTACTGGCCTAATAACCACTAATAAATGCTTTATAAGGGTAGTCTTATTCTGAAGTAGCACCTCAAACTGCAGCTGAACTCCTAATAGACTTCTGTATGTTTAAAAGCCTGTAATTGTCTTTATGTTCAAGAGTTCATAGATGCCTACTCATTCTGTTCATTCTGGCCATTAATAGAGAGTTTGCCCCCTCTTCGGTGGAGTAACAGTCTATACTCCTCTGAAAATGTTGTAACATTGCTGTGAGGATTTGATTGCATTAAGGCACAAGAGTCTTACTGAGGTCAGGTACTGGTGATTAGTTCTGGTTGACAACTCATCCTAAAGGTATTGGATGGCACTCCAGAGAATGCATGTCCACTGCTCCATAGCCCAATGCTGAGGTGGGGGGAGGGTGGACTTTACAGCCCTCTATCCCACGCTTGCCATCAAGGATTGTGACTTCAGGTTCATGTATGGCTGTTCCAGATCATCCCATTGCTTTTCAATGTAACTTACAGTACATAGGTCATGTGTGTGTACAACTGGACACCTGGAATGGGGGCACCTTAATGTAGCTGAATTCACTAAAGTGAAGTGTCTGAATACATTTGCACATAAAGTGTATTAAATGACTTGCGTCATTAAATGGATATGGGCTAATGTTAAGCCAAATTGCTGGTAAGTATAGATCAGTGAAAGAGCATATGATGTCACACCAGACCTTTGAAAGTGATCTCTAGGATGAATTGGTTGTTCTGCATGGCAGCCTCATGTAAGGGAATATGGCCGGTATTGTCCTCCTCCGAGAAAGCTTCCTGATGGACTGTTAGCTTACGGAGGGCAGCCTCATCACCTGATATTCAATCAGCAACACAAAACCACTCAGTAGAGTATATAACACCACGAGCAATTATCATAGAAAGGCACTTTCTCTGAAGATTCTCACCTCGACTGATGGCGCTGGAGATTTTGTCTCTTTCTGGACTGGTCTGTAATATCCTATGAACAGCCATTGAGCATTTTACTGCACACAGGCAATTAACTTCAGTAACTACTGCAAATACCATCAATCACCAAGAGACAAGAAAATGAACCCCTTTTAAATGAAAGTTTACCTGCATTTGTCTTTGGAGATGTCCTTAAACTCGACCTGTTTAGTGTTTGTCAGAATGCTCTGTTCTATCATGTACTGGGTTGCCACGTCCTCATCAAAAACCCCTTCTGATGTCTCATAATCCATACCGATGCCTTGAATTCCAGCCAGCAGTGGTCAATGGGCCCTCTGCGGTGAGAACGAATCCAAACTCCAAAACACCTTATCCACTTTCGACAAAGAGATCACCTGACCAGTCAACACTCATGCCACCCAACTTCAAAACCATGTGCTTCCTTCTGCTCTGTAAACACGAGTCATTACTAGGTGTTTATTATAGGTCATTATTATAAGTTGAGTATAAAATTGAGAAATGAGTATAAAACTGTAGGATTGTGCAGAAAAGGGGATATAAACTACTAATCTATTGCATTGAGATTATAGGGCAGCAGGGATATCCAATGTAATATGAATGACTAGCTGTTTAACACCATGGTTCTATATGATATGAACAACTAGCTATTTAGCACTGGGGTCCTACAGCTTTACTACCCCAAAAGTAAACATGCTTAGCTCCACAAAGTAAACAAGCATCCATTAATAGTGACTTTAAGATCACTTTAATACTATGCATTAGCAAAGGTTGCTCATTGGCCAACACCTGCAAATGAACTGGTACTCACCTACCTCATACAACTGTCATGAATGGCGATCCCCACTGACGAATGTTTATATTAACCTGAAAAGCTCTTTTGCTATCATGACCCACAACATGGTTTGGGGGCTGATTCCTGCATGCTAGGTTATTTATGTCCCAGCCCTGCTATAAATATCTGATCATGGGACAGACCAAGGCTGCTTGCGTGGACCTGGCCCAGTGGTCTCCTTTCCCAGCCCCTCAAAATGGGCTCCTGCAGCCAAGAAGAATGATTAAGTTACGCTGCATAAGGGCAAAGGCTCCACCATTTACTGCTACCAGAGCAGGTTCAACCATCATTTAACCACCAGCCTCTACCCTCTTAATACTAAAGGTGTCACAACACTTCAATACTTTTGGTTCCCTATGCTGCAGAAAAAGATTTCTAGCACGTGAGAACATCGGAAATCTACTATTACAGACTACATACTTTGTTACGCTGTTCTTCAGTGGTCAGGACCCTCACAGAGCAGGTATTATGTGGGTACTGGATCATTCTCAGCACTGCAGTGACACTGACGTGCTGAGTGGATCAGACACAGCAGTGCTGCTGGAGTGTTTAAACACTGTGTCCACTCACTGTCCACTCTATTAGACACTCCTACTTTGCTGGTCCACCTTATAGATGTACAGTCAGAGACAACAGTTCATCTGCTGCTGCACAGTGCAGTGTTGGTCATCCTCTAGTCCTTCATCAGTGGTCACAGGACGCTGCCCACAGGACGCTGTTGGCCGGATAGTTTTGGCTGGTGGACTATTCTCAGTCCAGCAGTGACACTGAGGTGCTTAAACACTCCAGCACTGGACACAGCACACACTAACACACCCCCACCACGCCAGTGTCATTACAGTGCTGTGAATGACCCACCACCCAAACAATATATATATATTGTGTAGCCCTAGTTCTCACACAAGGTTGAATGTTTATGCGAAAGCAAATCATGAGTAACTCTCTCAGAGAAGGTGCAGACTCACTGAGCCTGGTAGCTACCAGATGTTTGGCCATGAACACGAAGCAGCTGGGTGAAGGTCACTGAGAGGGGGTGGTTTAATGGATGGCCTGAGCTGAGTATCACTGCTGGAGGGCAGCCTCTGGCTGTCAAAGGGCTCTCAGCCATCCTCAGGCACCTCTGGGGAACAGAATCTCTATGCAGGTTGTGTTGAAATGGCCTCTGACAAGTTGAAAGGTCATAAGCTTTGCTCCTTGTGACCAGTAGATGGCAGTGTCAAATGTACTGCAGGGAACCTGGATGAATAAACGCTCTACCCTCTTAAGATATAATACACAGTTATACCAAAACCGAACCGGTAATGCTGTCTTCTAAGGAACGTATGAGGCCTCAAATAGAACCATGATATTGGGTTTGTAAAGTCTGAGGTTGCAGCAGTGGAACAATCTCATTGTGTGAAACAGGTTAATCCCAAATGCCTATTACACTAGGCTTTTGGCGAGACATGAATATGGAATCCAGCTGTTAGGAGATGACTGAATTATAGTTCAGGTCAAACTAGGCCACTGCCGGCCTCCAACCGGCTCCCGTTACATATCTCATCATTTTTTTTATTTTACCTCCCGTGTTCCTGCTCTAATCTCCCGTGAATCCTCTTAAACTCCAGCATTTCATTTGTCTTTTTGGACCATTCTGTCTCTCTGCATGCCTGTATCTTCAGCAGTGCCTCAGGTTGGGTCTTACAATCTCATTACATGCAGACGTTCTAGAGCAGTAAGCAGTATGGAAGTGTCTGTCAGTTGCTGGACCAATAATGATTTAAATTATTGATTTGAATGTTCAAGGTTGTGGCTATTTGGGGCATCCTTCTTCATGTGATGCATTAAATGAAGACCAGGGGGTTAGGCCTCTTTTAGTTTAGTCTGATGTACTCCAATCATTTACATTAATTAAAGAAGCAATGACCAACCAAAGATTCGGAATGTCTCATTTCTAATGTAAAGGTTTGGCAAAAAGCCAAGTGTGCAGAACGTTTTTTCCTCAGCTCAAATGTAGTTGATTAGCCAGGACATGCTAATCAAGAGGCAAGTCCAAAATTTGCTTCCTTAGAAGCTAACATGTACCTATGTAAGAGAAGCTAATGGGAGAACCCCACTGATTTTTTATTTTTTTTTAAATAATGTAGTGATTACAATATAAACAAAGTCATTTAGAATAGTTTAAAGAGACACAGTTCGTGGTAGAGATTTCTTTACAGTGGTGGTAGTGATGGGAACCAGGGGCCATGGTGTATACAACACAAATACAGCCATTTTATTTACTATCCAAAAATCACCAGTAAACGTGCACTTTTTAATATGCAGCATGAAATATTGATGAAGCTAAAATGGTGGTAAATCTGAATAAATACGTTTGCTTTGGGGACTATTTTGCCCTACAAAGCCCTGCATGTATCCCTCCGCCACGAAATACAGGAATTCAATTAAATTGATTGAAAAATACACTCATTATCAAAAGAATAGTTGCACAAATAGTTGCACCCGGAAGGAATCAACCTGTATGACGTATTGTTAATTATGAAACGGACAACAATACACAGTAGAAGTATGTAAAAGAGGTACACCAAGGCAGCTTTGTCAGATTTTTGCCTATAGAAACTAAATTCACTCCCACTGACATTCACCCTAATTTGCCAAAGTTCTGCTTGAGTTCTAGTATAAAACAAGCTTATTTTAGCTTAATCGTTTAATATACAATATTATGTTCACTCATATGCATCTCATATTGCAGTGTAGGCCCTTAATTAGCATAGCAGCACTGGAAATTTCCCCAAAATGACATTTTAGGGAAGAAAAAAGACAGAAATAAGAGTTCAGTTATCTTACGGGCCTTCATACTTTACATCCGGCATTAAACAGGTGGGCCATGAGGCAGAAAAGTATAAATATATAAATATAATTTATATAAATATAAATATATATTTAAATATAAATTTATATTTATGTACAATTTTTATCACACCATAGTGCAAAATGTCCTCTTCTTCATTTACAAGGGATGATTCTACTTGTTGGGGCAACAGTGATCCACTGAGTGTGGTAATGAACAAGCATCAATTTAGACATTATCCCAGTCTTGCTGAAACATCCCTCATACAAGACACACTTCCAGAGAATTAGAAGTGACCATGTAATTGACCTGTTTACTGATACTCTTAGCTTTACCATACATTAGCTTTGGGCATACAATTATGTCAGTATGTATATATGGGGCCTACTCATTTTAGAGGGCCCAGGCCCCCCTACTTCTCCAGCACTTACACCACTGCCACTGAGGTGAAGAAGTGGGCTGCTGTTGGTCAAAGAACGGTATATAGTTAACAGTAAAACAGTAAACATCTCAGTACAGTGCATAATTTGGTTAAATCAAACTAACACCTTTGACTGTCCCCTGATAAACCGCAGCCATTGCTTTGATGTTTGGTGGCCTGTATTCTGTGAAACGCAGAAAGCCTTGGCAAACAGAAGCCAAATCATGGCATTAATGTGCACATAGCACAATGAAGGCAATCAGGCAGCCGAGTGCCTTTTCACACCCATGTGGACTCGATGTGTAATGTTCCAGAAACAACAGCAGCTGTCCCTGACACAGAGAAACTCCAACGTCTGACTATGGTCCAAACAAGCAAGGTCTATTAACGCAACTTCCCGTTCACAGCAGTGGACAATATGGCTGCATGATATGTTTAGAAATACAGTATATAAATTAATTAGTACTACTGTGACTACATTGCTACATATACTCACCATATATACATGTATCTACAATAACTGCCCATTATATCAGCTCCACTGACCATATAGGAGCACTCTGTAGTTATACAGTCACAGACTGTAGTCCATCTGTTTCTCTGTACACTGTTACTCCGTTCAGAGCCCCCACAGGTCCACCACAGAGCAGGTAATTTTTGGGTGGTGGATCATTCTCAGCCCTGCAGTGACACTGATGTTGTGCTGGTACGAGTGGATCAGACACAGCAGCACTGCTGTAGTTCTCTAGCTGACACAAGAAGTATCAAATTTTTTGTGTTTTTAGTTTTCTGCATAATTTGAGCTCAGCAGCCGTTTGGATAGTAAATACTACACAAAACAGCACCGTTTGCAATGTTCCCTGGTTCCTATCAACACCACTGTAAAGAAACCAGTCTGTACTACAATGAACCACTTCACGCTATGCCTGAACTCTGAGTTGAACTCAGAACCTGAAACATTCACACCATTAAAAAACAAACAACTATCCGAAGCAGAAGCAAACCACATGTTTAAGCATATGTTTAAGGTTAAATTTAATCAAAACAACTTCTCCACACAGCTCAGAATGCATTACATAAATGGACAGGTGAATAGATGGCCTGACAAATTTCAATAAACTCTTTTGATGCTACAACCATGTCCTCAATCGCACATGGTTGATTTCTATTATTAAATCGGCTCTGTGTTTAAAGTCAACACGGGCTCCGTCTGGACTTCATAATGAAGCACAGTAGGGGCTATTGCGGTCAGCTGGCATCACACAAACTGTAGGGGGAATCCAGCCAACTTCCTACAGCCACACACGGCTGCTGCCACTAAATTTGCTGTGTCATTTAACCAATCACACACCGTTATTTCCACATTCCAGTAGAGACATACACAATGAAAAGAAGTCTAGAATTTCCTTGCAAAGTATCCTGTAGAAGACTTGGAAGAGCTTCATGTCCAATGACATGTCAGTTAAAGGAGTATACTGCAAATAGAGATGGTAGGAATACGAGAGTCACAGAAAATGATAAACTGAGATATAAATAATTCAATCCTGTAAATAATTTCCGTCATTTCTATAATCATGTACTACCAGTATGGTAGACATCATGTTGAATACCCAGATACCATATACAAAACAGGCGAAATACAGTTTAACACTTTCCTATCCGGCTAAAGTAATACTGCTGAAATGATACGTCAAAAAATGTTATCAGACATTGTCAAGCCACTGTAATGATACTTATTTCAGCTAGCTATGAAAAACCGTTGTAGTTATTAAAAGGATTAAATAATACATTTCTACGTACCGCCTTACTGTAATTGATGTTTGAGAAGCCTGTCGGCTTTTGAAAGAGAAATTCGTATTTTTAGAGAATTTAGAGGAAATATATTTTTTGAGGATGTATTTAACATTCAAATGTATTTAACTGCATTCTTAAACCTGCCATTTTAAGTAATACCCTTTCCGAATGTGTGCAAATGTGTAGTCAATATGTAGCATTTTAAGGAGCTTTAATTGCATTACTGCTTTAAAAAAAAACAGTAAAATATATGAAAAATCCATATAATCCATCAATATAAATAGGGTTAAAAAACCTCAAATACTGCTTAAGACAGACTGGAGTATAATTTAATACTGAAAATATTTAAGGATGAAATCTTATTACTTAAAACAAGGCTATATTAGACACATTCTATTATACCACAGACATCTTTCAATGGCCTGCTCAAACTGTACCACTACAAATAGGCACCATAGTGTCAAATCACCAGAGTTATGTTGATAATGTGCTGAGAGACTCAAGCAGTGTTAACTAGACTTAAATTTACCAGCTAGATTAGTGACCTTCAATCTAGCGGCCACCAGACGGTCCTTTATTTAGCTTTGAACACACCTGATCCAAGCAACTGAGAACATGGAAAACCTGATTGTTGTCAGAAGAATGGAGAGAGTCAAATTTGATTGGCCAAAAACAATGTGATGAGCCCCAGGGACTACACCAAGAATCCCTTAAGTGGACAACAAATTTACAGAACATTCCATATACCGGAGGGTTTAATTCTGGTCGACGGTCAGTGTCCACCAATTTGATTCCTATTAAACTATGGATGTGAATCAAGTATATCTGAGGATCAGTCACCACGCCTCCAGCACTAGAAGTGCATCCTGATGACAACACAAGTTATTTCACAAGGCTCTACCTGTGTACATAACCATCAACCAAATGAGGAATTAAACAATTTAAATGCACTTAAAAACAAGGCAAGACAGTTTTTGTGTATTTGAAAAATTCCATTTATTGTGTAATGGGCATGTATTTACGACCTAGGTCTCTCCTTCTTGCCTTTGTACAGGGCCAGGAGGGAAACGTTGGCCACCTTCACCACCTTGAAACGCACACCAGGGATATCACCGACGGCATGTCCCTTACGACCAAACCCTGCCACCAGAACTTCATCGTTTTCCTATACAGCAAAGAAGAAAAAAAAAAAGCACATACATTCAGCATTAAGGTAACACTAATTGGTGCATCCTGTTAAACAGCACTGCCAAAAAGTCCAATATGGGTCTTCACAAAGTGACACCTACCTCAATGAAATTCAGGCAACCGTCATTGGGGACGAAAGCAGTAATCTTCTTGCCGTTCTTGATCAGCTGAACCCTGACGCACTTCCTAATAGCAGAGTTAGGCTGCTTGGCTTCAACACCTCTGTAAAGAGACACAGAAAGGCAAATGATAAGCGTGCAATAACGAACACCAGCATCAGGACACTGCATCAGCATCAGGACACTGCATCAGCATCAGGACACTGCATCAGCATCAGGACACTGCATCAGCATCAGGACATCACTTACACTTTCTCAAGGACAATTCCTTTGGCGTGTGAAGCTCCTCCGAAGGGGTTAGCCTTCAGGGCGGTGCCCAAGTTGGCCTTCTTGTACTGCTTGTCATGCCATTTCTGCTCACGGCGGTGGTCCCGCAGCTTTCTGGCGGTACGAAGTCCACGACACTTGCCTACAAAAACACAACACACGAGCCATAAGCCAAACAGTATACATAAACGGTGTTGTCTATTGACAACTGCTCAAATAGTTTCCTGTGAACCTGAATGTTACGTTTGTTACTACATTTGTGTTTTAAGAATATTCTGTTAACCATTAGCATCACATCCATCACACAATACTTGTGATATCAGCACCCCATCGCAAAGCAATTCTATTTTATTTACCTCACACATGGTATCTAGAACCGGACAGTATGCCATTTCTAGGACGTTACTCACACAAATATGAACAGCTAAATTAATAATTAAATTAAATAAACCAGTGTGTTTTTTTGGATAGGTAGCATTTCTTCGTGTCTGGTAAAGATTTATATTCCTGCGCAAAACTCACTTTAATGTATTTTGGGGATTATTAACAAATCAGAATCAAGCTGTCAGGTTCACAAGACATCTTAGGCGAGTACCAACAAAGATATCCATCGCTACCAGATACTTAACAGGCGAACATTTAAGAAATATTTTCCTTGTTAACTTAAAAAATGTTTGTTCTCAATGTTTGATTTCCAAAAATGCTCACAAAAACGGCTTCCACAGTTTTAGTGCTGAACAAAAATGTGGCTCTGCGATCAGTGATGCTAGTTAAGTTAGCAGGAGATGCTAACCATTTGGTAACCCAGGCCTCTAAGCTAACGCTGAAGACGGGAGCAAGTCTGTGACGGACTAATTCGCGCTGAACACTGACACAAACTATGCTACAAAATCCTGTTGCTAAGAAATCTCGTTTTCTGTCTACACCGGGTATGTATTCCATTTTCATTATTTTCTGTCAGCACCAAACGCCTCGCCGCAGCACCGTAACATGGCGCTGCTGTTCTCCACGTTGTCATGAAGCGATTAATTACAACAAAAATACTTAAAATACGCGTCAACGTCAATATGTACTGACACAAGCCGGTGCATAAGACCTTTAACTTCGTGAATATATGCGTATGAGTGGTCAGTTTTGCCTTAAACAGCTATTTTAAGATGTTTTCCGAGAAGCTGAAGCTCGTACCCATGCTGGAGGATCCGAGTCCGGGGAGGAAAGAACGAGACCAGCATGCTTCGCGCTAATGGCTTCACTCAAGACCCCATAGGTGTCCACAAGAACGCCCGCTCGTAGTTATTAAATCGCCTCTTAATTTGAAAACCATTGCTTTTTGTTGTCCGTTTTTGTTTTTTGCGTATTTAACAACACTTCGCGAACAATATCTTTGGTTTTATTGACTACAAAAGCTGGGCTTGAAATGTGAAAAAGAAAATGAAAAAAATCTACTTGATTTTAATGTCATGCGCACAGCTCATTTGGAGGAGACGATGATTTGAAGATCAGATGGTCTTCTGGCGTATGTCTTATCGCACTTTTGTTCAAGGTAGTTTCATCAAAAACTCAAAAAAGTGTTATTGGCGTGAGTATAATAATTCATCTTATAACAATCTAATTAAATAAAAAAGACTCTAATAGTCTAAAAGACGTTTAGGGGGCTTTCCAGAAATGGGTTAGTCTTGAATCAAATTCTAATTATGGTTATGTATATTCTTCTTCTTCTTCTTCTTCTTCTTGGTCGAGAGGTTCCAAAAAGTCAGACTTTTTTCATGAATGAATGGGGTGGAAAACTACACACCTATCTACTACACTTCAGCTTGACCGACAGACACCTTTTGGTCAGAACCCCAAGCACGAATTCAATGTTGGTCTGACCCACACTCATCTGTTTGTCTTTTTTATTCCATCCCTCGTTTCTCCCATAGAGTCAATTTTCACCCCCATTCATTTTAATCCCCTTTCAAACCCTATTGTTTCCTTTAACCTACAGCCACCAACGGCATGTAGTCACTTAGGGCAGATTTTTAAACTCTAATCCACAGCCATACTGACCTGCCCTGCTCTATGTGTCGTTTATTCATCCCTCATTCTTTCCATAGCAATCAAGGCCAGGCAGGAAGTGGGAACCATTTAAGTTGCCAACCATTCTGTGTTTCCATCAGGAAATGCACTTTTCTAGTTACAGTAGTAATTTGCTGTTGAAAATTCCTTTTCGTTTAGGTTTCTACTTAATCTGGCTATAGTAGTAGACTAATAAAGCCTAAATAAAAAGGTACATTCTTTAAAAAGCTGGTTCTTCAAGTTTTGGGTTTTATTCTTATGCAGGAACAGAATCTACACACACTGAACAGCACAAAGGTGCAAACAGTTCAGCAGTTTAAGAGCATGTCATGGATCTGACATAGACTTTTCCTTATGATTTTTTCTTAAGGACAAATTTAAGAAAAGACTTCGGAAGAAGATGTCGGTGAATGCGGCTCAGTGATCTTCAAGCGCAGGCTGTAGACCCATCTCTTTGTAAAGCACTTAAATGAGTGAGCACTAGTAGATGCGTATGCTGAAGTATTTTGTTTTTGCACTTATAGTTGTGTATGTTGAAATACTTTGCTCTGCACTTATACTCACCATAACCTTTCTTCTCTCTAGCTATGAGCACTGGGTTGGGTTGCCAGGTAGTGCACTTATGCTATATATGTCTGTGTATTATTCTCTCTAGGTAGCAGGACTGGCCCTTGTTCGGGCAGTGTCTAAGCACAGGGTGAGTTTTAGACTTCTAACCTATTTATACCAGCTGGGAAACATTATCCGACGGAACACTAAGCACGGTTGTAAGTCGCTCTGGATAAGAGCATCTGCTAAATGCCGTAAATGTAAATGTAAATGTAAATCATTCTATACAGAATCATGCAGGCTCAAAGCTTAAAGAGTCCTTCGCATGGTAAAATGGTTCTTCAGATTGATGGAGATTGTGTTGTATGTAGTTCTATTTATAGAAGCGTCTGATGCAGGGTGTTTCCCCGCAGAGATTGCAAACTAATTTACACACTGTTGAGGTGGGGGAGGTGTGCAGTGCAAATCTGGGTCATTGCTATGCTGAACAGCAGGTGAGTCCAAACATATTTAATTTCTGTGCTCATAAAAGACTGTTTATGATGGTTTTATGATTAATTAACACATTTATTTTGTAACTTTATAGGCTGATCAACTTAATAGTAGAAGGAAGAGGATCTGTGTTCATGGTTTGTGGAGTACTGTTTAAGTGTCAACGGTGATGTTGAACCTGTTCTTCACTGGTCAAACAGAGTTCAACTGAATAAAATCTTTCGTCCTATAAAATTAAAGTAAGGCTCTTATGCAGTTCAACCTATGCAGTGAATTTCCTGAGAAAATGAGTGATTGCTCAGCTTAAACTTGTTGCTTGTACTGGAGCCAGAATGTAACTGCAACACCACTTAAGGTAGAATGGAGAATTTGCAAAACAAGCTGGTGAATAGAAAGTCTTTAACAGGATGCTGGACAACTGTAATTAAATGTAATTCAAAGTTGTTAGTTTACTCTGCACATTTCATTCCAGACAGTTTCTCAAACCTTGGACAATATTGAATGGGTTTGCTCAGCCTTTGACCCTGAAGAGACTGCAACAGTTCCACGTTTATTAGCATCACAACCCCAACAGCCGCCTGTAGGTATCAGCCATGCAGTGTGATTGTATCACTGTCAGTGGTGGACAGTAACTAAGTAAATGTAATTAGTTACTGTACTTAAGTAGTTTTTTCGTGTATCTGTGCTTTACTGAAGTATTTCCATTTTGGACAACGTTGTACTTTAACTCCTCTACATTTCAGATCTGCTGNACTGTTTACTTTAACTCCTCTACATTTCAGAGTCTAATATCTTACTTTTTACTCCACTACATTATGTGAAATGTTTCGTTCCTTTCGGCTTATGTAAAACGTGACATGTCAAAATGAAACAAGCTTATTTATGGATTCTTGGCATCCATGGAAATGACCATTTCAAGCCTGGGCTAGATCAAGGACCACCTGGAGGAAGGCAGGTAAAGCAGGATGGGGTTAATGCAAACACTGACTAACAATCACAGCTCAAAGTATCAGTGAACAGATCAAACATATTGTTCCTGACTTTGTGGGTAAATAGACCACAATATAGAAATATGTACACATGCACTCGTGACTGGCGAGTGTCTTTTTCTGCATTTATACAAACACTATTTCCTTTCATAATAAATTTGTTTTGGCTAGTTTATGTTTATGAACAGAGACCTACAGATATAGTATAGCAGGAAACCTTTGTGAACCTGTTTAAAGCAAGTTTTCATTAAACTTTAACTTGTAACTAAGTTGCACATAAATCTTAAACCGAAACTTTGCTTGTTTACAAAAAGTTATTTTAGAGTTCTAGCTAATGGAACCTGTTCTTCTTCAATGTTCTGTGCTCATGATCATAGAGATCAGTTTCAGACTAATTAATGACCTTTCATTAAAGACTGGTGGACTGAGAGTGATACTAGAGTCTCTTCACCTAAATGATAATAGTCTTGTTCCAGAAATGATAATAGGACATTAGAGCCATAATAAATCATGCTACTTTTACTTTCCATACTTAAGTACATTTGAAGGTAAATACTTTAGTACTTTTACTTAAGTGGAGGTCTAAAGGGAGGACTTTTACTTTTACTGAGTAATGTTTTACTCCTCTCTACTTTAACTCAACTACATGGTTTGTATACTTCATCCACCACTGATCACTGTCATCCTAAACTTAACGTTTCATAGTGTGGAACAATTTTAATTTACTTTGTGTTGATGTCCAAAAAGAAAGTGAGTAAGTAGTATAGGTAACGTTGGCCACTAGCAAGTCTCAAGTAACCTTAGCGTAATGTTAGCATAGCTAATTAAATGAGTACTGAACTTATTACACTGGGGCTCGATTAATTTAAAATTGACAGCTTAAAAGAATCGGTTTGGTAAAGTGACGCACACTTCCCATCACTAAAACGGCATTCGATTAATTGAAACGGACAGTTTAAAAGAATCGGTTCGGTAAATCGACTCACACTTCCCATCAATAAAACGACATTCGATTCTTTGAAACGGACAGTTCGAAAGAATCGGTTCGGTAAAGTGAATCACCACTTCCCATCTCAGGGGACGGGTGGGCGTGGCCGTACGCTTGGGTATTCGCATCCGAGCAATCACTGGCTAGTCCCTACGTCAATCAGCGGGGGGCGGGGTTTTCATTGGCCGTTGCTGGAGTGAAAACGGTCAGTCGGAGTCTGTGGCGAGCGCGCGCGGACGTACACATGGCAACGCGGGGGCGCGCGATGGCTCTGGCTTTGTTTTCATTCATTTTCCTGCAGATTTTTCCTCCGTCTTACCAACAAGCTCCAGCGTTAGTCGACAAGAGGTGAGTTTATTTATAAACAGAAC